>CAKOAT010197376.1:112301-214301 GCA_932364175.1 Eruca vesicaria subsp. sativa
ACGATTCTGTAGCTTAGATTCTTCTCTGCTTTCGTTTTCACTTCGGTGATGGATGGTAGAGATCAACCTCGCGTAGAAGAACATGCCTCTCTCCATTCTCCACCTCAAAGGGTAGATTTTTTTTCCTAATCTGTATTATTTTCTCTGGTGTTTGATCTGATTGGTACGTTGAATTTAGGATTATAACTTGAATAATAGAGCCTGTTTATGAAAAATATTAGCCTTTTAAATTTTTAATGATTGTATCTGTGGTTCATATTGAATTTTAAATGATAATGATGTTACAGGTCAAAGATTCTCCTGAGATTGCACAAGAAGAAGACATATGGAGACGAGGCATTGTGTTGGGAACACTCGAAGACACCGGGGAGGAACGTAATGCATCCTTAACATCAAGCCCTGTTGCTAAGAGAGTAAACTTTTCTCCAATGTCGAGTCCTAGGATCGGCCAACGTGGTGCATCCCTTAGTCCTTCCTCTTCCTTTTCAAGAAACAAACCTAATAATAGTCTGAAGAATCTAGTCCCAAAGTTAAGTTTCAAAAACAGGAACGTGGATATCGAGAAAGCTTCGGATTTGGGCTTTGGGGCATCCTCTCCTTCTGAAGGGAATGGCAGGGACAGGTCCACGTGGACTCTTAGTAATATTTTAACTCCAAGATTGAAGAAAACTGAGTCATTGCCTGTTACCCCTATAGCTCACTCGAATCCTGGGTCCACGCATGGGAGATATGTGGTTGATCCTGTTACTTCTATGGTGAGTATGGTTATACTATGATTTGTGTTGTTATCTTGTTGGCAATAGACGTTTTCTTGTCGCTTTGGTCTCACTAGAGAATGTTTAAGTAACTTCTAATGGTCTTTTCATTTAGGTTCTCATGTGAATTGTAATGTGCTTTGCTTTGTTATCTCGTTGGCAAGAGACGTTTTCTTGTCTTGTACTTGTCCTTGGTCTCACTAGAGTATGTTTGAGTAATGCATTTTGCTTGTAAGATAATTTTAGCTAATCAGGTTATTTTCTGCTTTACTTCATTGTTGATATTGGCCAGAAATTTAATTTGAATGTTTATCTCAAACAGAAGAAAGGGCCTCCAAAGCCTATTCACCGATCACGCTCTGTTCCAGCATTCAACAAAGATGGAAGTCTAAGGCAAGCAGGTGTTTTCAGGGTGATTCCTACTCCAAACATGACGCCAGCAAGGAATAATCTTAAACTTAACGGTTAGAGCTTTTTGCATATTTTAGAGCCAACAGACATGAAAACGTTGGTATTTTCTGGTTAGGCTTATATTGGTGGTAACGTTTCAGACGCGGATGTTGATGGAGGAGAAGATGTTCCTGAAGAAGAAGCTGTGTGCAGAATCTGCATGGTAGAATTGGGAGAAGACTCAGATGCCTTCAAGATGGAATGTATGTGTAAAGGTGAATTAGCTCTTGCACACAAAGAATGTACAATCAAATGGTTCACCATTAAAGGAAACCGAACTTGTGATGTCTGCAAGCAAGAGGTTCAGAATCTCCCTGTGACCCTTCTTCGCATGCAGAACTCTCAGGGTCTTGGAGCTGATGATACCGAGGCTTCTCATTACAGGCAAGTCAAAAATCCCTTGAAAAGAAATTCGATTTTTTTTTATGGATGTTATTGATTGGTAGTCACTGCATTTCAGTATATGGAAGGATGTTCCAGTACTTGTCATTGTTAGCATGCTTGCATACTTCTGTTTCCTCGAGCAGCTTCTGGTAAAGATTTAGTGAATTTAAGATTCTGAAAACTTTTCTCTACCAAGCTTATGTAACATTCTTCTTGTCCTGGTATCATTAACAGCTTACGAAAATGAAATCCGGCGCCATTGCAATATCTTTACCATTCTCTTGCGTTCTTGGTCTTCTTGCATCAATGACGACAACAACAATGGGTACAAGTTCCTTACAGTAAAGAACTTGCTCCCTATCAGTTTATTGATCTTGTGTTCATTTGTTGTGTAGTGAAGAAGCAATATATCTGGATTTACGCCACAGTTCAGTTCGCTCTTGTAGTTTTTTTCTCTCACATTTTCTTCACATTGGTAAGAGTTTTAATTTCTCTCGAGAACAGAACAAGATTCTATGCTTCGTGTTTTATCTCATAGTCTATGATGGGTTACTTGTGCAGGTTCACATGAAGCCGGTTGTGTCCATTCTCTTAGCCACATTGGTTGGGTTTGGGCTTACCATGAGCGGGAAAACAGGTCTAGCCGAATTTTCAAAATGGAGGAGAATCCAAAGAGCAGATGAACCTCCAAGCAGTAGTCAGGTGAATCCACCACCAGCTCAGACAGCAGGTTAGAGCATCTAGGGATCACGAAACTGAAGCCAGAGGTCACGAATGCTGATGGCATGTTTCAGTAGCGGTTTATGGTATCAAATCAAAGACATCTTAGTGGATATCCATCTATTTAGAGATGTGAGAACAGATTGGTCATGTCACATGTGGATCAAGTAGTGATAGTATCTGGAAGAGTTTAAAGATTATTTCTGGGTGGTTTTCTTATGTGAGTGTATGTGTGTTAGGCTTATTTTTGGTACTTTGTTGTACAAAAATACAAGTACAAAGGAATACATATACATTCATCATGTATGGACATGAACAACATGGAAATAAGACAATGTTGCAGGAAGAAACAACTTCAATAGTCTTAACTCTTGGAAGACACTTCCGTAGAAAGATCATAGAGATACAGAAAGTAACAAGCAAACACACACACTGACTCGGGTAAGAAACGGTAATAGCAGAGGGCAAGAGAGAGAGAGTAGTGGTGATCCTTTTGTGTTCATCTCATTACTTCAGTACACTGCAGAGGACAAAGGTTTGTTTCGTTAAGGGAAGCTTTTTTCACTGTATCGCTATGCTTCTTTTACGTATGTATTAGAAACTTACTTGTACAAGTATGCAGCGATACCAAGAACAATACACAACAAAACAATATCGATGCAGAAGTTCCGGCTTGACCTCAGCTGCAGTTAAAAAAAAGGGCCATGCTTTTTCAATGTTAGGAATCAACAACAAGCCAATGTGGTTGAGAGTATGAGGGAAAAGTTTCAAAGATAACCTGGTTCACAGTATCTTTAAGTCTAACATTGGTGTTCTTAAGATCCGATGTTGCTCTGTCCACCTGTGAGCGATCTCAGTGAGTTCAGATTATACAAACTGATGAGTTCAAGAATAGGAAATGAAATGGGCCGTGTAGTATGAATCCTACCTTTGAGTCAATTTCATCCATCAGAGGAACTTGTCGATCCAGTTCCTGCATTTACCAGTGTCGTGTTGACAAGGTTCATCAGCTCAATAAGGGATGTGTGTTAGGAGATGCATTTTAACAAACTAACCTCGTTCATATCAGACGCCATATTCTTCAAAGCATCTAAACCTTCAGAGATCATGTCCAGACCTTGGTCCTGATAAATACTCAAGTACACAAGTCATATACATACACACCACAAGAGCTTAACTGAACAATGCAAAAATATCACTTGCCTGCTTAATTTTCCGCATCTCAAACTCCTGTCTGAACTGGCTGGACTCATTTGACTCTTGAAAGTAATCATCATCAAAACGCCCATCTATATATCCACAATAACGGTGACTTAATAATCTCGAACTAAAAAACTAAGATAAAACAGCTTCTAAAATACAGAACTAAACAACAATCACCTGAATCAAATTTGATATCAGGACGAGATGTTGTTGAAGGAGCCCAAGCATTGCTACCCTTAGGACCACCCGCTGTCCCATCAGGTATAGCTTCAATCCTAGCCGGAAGCGCAAGTACCAAATCATTTCTCGCTGTAATCTCTTCAGTTGTAAGTCCCTTAACCTAAAAAAACAATACACACATTGCCACCAAGTTTGATATCCTTTCAGACATGATTTTGCTTCCGCTCAAACAACTACTGATACAGTAGAACCTCTATAAATTAATATACACAAAATATCACTATAAAATAATATAATTTTATAGTCCTAAATTGAATTTTTGGTTCGATTAGTATATCACTCTAAATTAATTAAAAAATAATAATTTTGAACATTATTAATCTATAGAGGTTTCTGTATATATAACTAAGAAGCTGATCCATGAATAGTAAATATACCCGCTTAACAGCAAGTCTCTGCAACTTGGGAACTTCCTCAGACAATCTAGCCTTGGTCCGACGAATCTCAGCGTTCATTGCAACAGCAGAAGCTCTGTTCTTCTCCTTTGTAACAATTTCAGCTTTCTGCCAAAAAATCAAAAATCACATTCAAAGAAAGATGAAACCTTTTTATTCAACGCAATGTCAAAAAGCACAGAGCTTTTGAATCAAACTCACACCTCGAGAGCTGTCTCGATTTGAGTCTCGAAAGCGCTATAGAGGCGAGCAAAAGCATCGTCGCCGGAGATATTGGCTTCACGCTGTTTGTCGACGTCGTACTTGTCGTACTTTTTGCAGATCGAGTCAACTCTAGTGAGAATGTCGATCACTGTCATCTTCTTCTTTCAATTCTCTTACAAGGAGACAAATCTCTCTTTTCTGTTCCTGTCAGAATCTGCTGAAGAAAATATTTATGAAACAGCACCCTTACTTTTGTTTTATTTCACATGCACCCCAAATATTTTATATATTACTAAACTAACCCCGTGGACTGGTAGCAATGGTCTCTGTTATTTATTGGTGAGTCTTCTTAGAGAATCAGTCTTCACAACTGTCTCCGGCAACGACTGGTGCGGATCTCTCGTAGCCATGGCTGATGAATTCTCTGTAAGATCTAGTCTTCACTCTCTGAATATGTTTGTTCTACTTTGTATGTTTCCTTGTTCGAACTCTGAGCTCAAATCTCGTTACTTTCAATGATGAATCGCTAGATCTGCATTTGACTCTGTGTAGACTAAGATCAAATCTCGTTATCTTCTTCAGCGTTGCTTTTGGTCTGATGATCATACTCTATTCTTCTTGGTTGAATGCATGATGACGTTATGGTTCTAAAGATTCATTTTGAGTCCATTCACATGATTGTAACGCGTGAGATTATCATATTAAACGAAATTTTAGCATGGTTTTGTAACCTTAATCGGTAAAGTTTTGGTCCTTGGAGAGTTTCATTCCTTTTGAGTTTTGTTATTGTTGAGAACTTGTGTCACTTCTTATATCTGATCTTGCCAAGGGATGATCAAAGCATATGTTTTGTGTTCTGTCCTCCTCTCGCTCGATTTTGTTGTGTCCTTTTTTCATCTGGATTTGATTTCTAGTTGCTGATAGAAAACGATGAAACAGGGAAAGATTGAAAGCAAAGGGCTTAACCCTGGACTGATCGTACTTCTTGTGATTGGAGGGTTGCTAGTTGCATTCCTTGTGGGAAACTTCATCCTTTACACATACGCGCAGAAGAATCTGCCTCCGAGGAAGAAGAAGCCGGTTTCTAAGAAGAAGATGAAGAAAGAGAAGCTCAAGCAAGGCGTTCAAGTTCCTGGCGAGTAGATACCTGTTGTTTGTTTACTTGAGATGATACTTTAGCAGATTACCCACTTTGCAGAAATAGACTCTTTTTTAGCTGTGTATTTTAAGATATTAGCATGATGCTTCTTGAACTGAAAATGAATCCACAACTCTATAAGCTTTACTGAGATAATGTCATTCCAAACTTGAAATAGCTTTTGCATGTGTTTCTCTGTTTAGTTCATTACAAGAGAACTATAGAATCACAAATTCATAACTATTACTTCTTCTACTGAACCTAACAATATAAATCTTTAGACTAGTGAGAGGAGTATGAAAATTTCTTGCCTCATTCTCAGCTTGATTATGTTGGCTCCATGAGACTGAGAGGTCCTGGTTCATGTTTTGCACGTTGCATAATGCATGATTTTCTGTTCGTGAGATCATTGGCCGAAAGTGTTATTTTTATACTTCACAACATGTCCTGCAGCGAGAGTATCTCACATTATGACATTCATACATGAAAACAGCATCTGTAAACCGTCTATAGCAAAAACTTGCTTTTGCAGGAACTGAAGAAGCTACAAAAGAGCCAACACAATGACATCTCCAGGGCGTGAGGTTGCGTCATGGATCATGTCATTTGACAATGATAAGATGTCTAAATTCTAAAATTTTGGTGTTAGATCTTTGAATTAGTTATAAATATACAACAGCATATTTTTATTTCTAATGATTAAAACAAAAGTTTGGTATACCATACCTATCAATACAATCTAAATATCATTTGACCCAAAAGAGAAATATGATATCAAAAGCAAGGCTCGTGCATTACAGAGGAATGTACTAATAAAAAAAAAGAGCGGCGGCAAAGCTGTTAAAATAACGAACCCAAGGTGGGGCCCCCACAGGAGGTTGCCAGTTAGTGGGGTCTCACAATAGACACAAACAACAATGGACTCTCAGCTTTGTATCATTGACAACGTGGTCGGAGTATTTATTCTCAAGTCAGCAAAGATGTCAAACTTGACGGATTCAAATTCTTAATTATTATTTACTCTTTGATGGAGAAAGAAAGATTTATAAGTTGAATTTAGAGCTTCTTCTTCTTCTACACGGTTTGATTTATCTTCTTAATCCTGTGTTTCTCTCAGTGATCAAAAAAGGTAAAAAAATGGTCAAGAAAGCGAAATGGCTGGAGAATGTAAAGAAGGCTTTTAGCCCCGATGTAAAGGTATCATCTGTTAGCAGCACTTTAATCTTTCATATATACTAATGTCAAATATCATATGCTCTTCATTTGATGTTTTTTTTTTCTTTGTTTGTTATAGAAGTTGAAACACCAAGCGGAGGAGGAGGAGACTGAGATATCTTACCCTGTATTGATAACAAGATCAAGAAGTTCTCCTCCTCAGTTTGAGGTCAGAGTTGATGAGGTCAACTATGAACACAAGAAGAAGATAAAGCATCTGTCTCATCCTCCTTCAGAAGCAGAAGAAGATGATGCTCTTGAAGAAGATTCAACTCCATCTTCTCCTGAGTTTGTTCCTCCGCCAGCTACACCTGACAAGTCTCCAGTGAAGTCAAAGGAAGATGCAGCTGCAGTTTCTATCCAGTCTACATTTAGAGGACATTTGGTATGTGCTAGATTCAAAGCTGTGTTGTTTATTTTACATTAACTTTGATCATTTCTACAATGTAGGCAAGAAAAGAAGCCAAAAGGATGAAGAGATTGGCCAGACTTAAGTTGTTTATGGAAGGATCGGTTGTACAACGGCAAGCTGGACATACCATTAAATCTATGCAGGCTTACACTTGTGTACAGTCACAGATCTATTCTAGGAGAATCAGGATGTCAAATGAGAATAAGGCTCGCCATAAGCAACTCCTTCAGAAGCATGCCAAAGATATAGCAGGCTCCAAGGTCTCTCACTTTTGTATAATCTCATATGCAATTTTTCATTTATGCTGCCCATAGTTTTTGCTCACTCAGTCACATCTTCTGATGGGATCTTCAGCTTTTGAAGGGTTATATATATATAACGCTGTTATATATATATATATATATATCTAAAGATGTTTGCTCTTTGTTCTGTAGAATGGTGGGGGTAATCGGAAGCTCAGCAATCAGTCCAAGAAAAAAGTTGAAGCAGGTTTGTTGAATAGTGAGGCAACAATGAGAAGAGATAAGGCATTGGCTAGTGCATCCACACATCTGGTACTTACTTTCATGTGTACCTAAAGTATTACAGGTTTCTGTATAATCACAATTGGATTAGTACGGTTTAATGCCTAATGATCATTCATGTCTGGGTCATATTTGCAGCAACACTTGAAACCTACAAACACTACTATGTTCATAGATCCTAATAACCTCACTTGGGGTTGGAGCTGGTCAGAAAGGTGGACAGCTGAGCAGCCAGGGGAGAACTCAGAGAAAGAACAAACCAGCACTGTTAAGCCATCGGTTAAGACCTCAACTAACACTAACTCACATGGAGGAGAAACAGCAAAATCTTCAATCCGCAAAAATCTACCAAATAATCCATCAACATCATCATCATCCACCACAAGAAAGAACAAGCCAACCCCACCTTCCATAAGACCCAAGACCACTGATGCAATCGCCAAGAACTCGGAAAAGAACCTTAGGCACAGCATTGCAAGGTCATCGGTTAGTGATGACGAAGGGCTGGCTAGCTCAGCGGCTCGACTCCGCAACATGGTTCCCACAAAACTAGCCGATGAAATAGCCAAGAGCTCGGAAAAGAACCGTAGGCACAACATTGCAAGGTCATCGTTTAGTGATGATGAAGGGCTGTTGGCTAGTTCAGCGGCTCGACATCGCAACATGGTTCCTACAAAACCATCCGATAAAATAGCCAAGAACTCTGAGAAGAACCTTAGGCACAACAGCATTGCTGCAAGGTCATCGATAAGTGATGACGAAGGGCTGTCTAGCTCATTAGCTAGACGTCGCAACATGGTTCCCACAAAACCACCACGTGGCGGCAAGATCAAGGCCCAGAGCTCATCAAGCGTCGCTTCTGCTGCTGCAACCACAGAGGAAGAAGGAAATGGTGTTTTACAGGAGAAAGCACCAGCAAAGAAGCGGGCTTCTCCTGCACCCAAACCTAGACGATCACCAGGGCCGGCCAAGGTTGAAAACAACGTTCTAAAGGCGGTGAAAACATCCGTGTGAGTAACCAAGGTGTCTTTTTTTTTTTAATTTTATTTACCATTATTATACATTTTTGCGCCAAGTATGGTGGTGTTCTGAGATTTTTATCAACTATATATATGCAAGTAAAGCAATGTTGGTTATGAGAATGTGCAGTGTAATAAGTCTCTGTCAATCGTAAACTTTCTAATGTTTTTTTTTCCAGTATCTTTAATCGGTTTTGATCTTATACTGTCAATCACAAATTGTAATTTCTCAACAAACGTAATTATGTTTTTCAAAATTAAAAGAAACACCAAAAAAAGAGGTAGAACATGACAACCTTAACCAAACAAAACGCAAACATTATTAGGATGAACGAAAGAAACCAATTATAAGAATCCAATTATAATTTTAACCAATCCGTCTTCTAATAGCAAACCGGTTTATACCAGACCGGATTGCATAACAAATGACGACCACTATATATAAATAGTTTCTTAGCTTTAGGGTTCCGCTTCACAGTCTCTCGCCTTCAGCAGTTGCAGCCAGCCTCTGTTCTCACTCACTCGCCGTCGCAAACATGGGGTATGCTTTCCTCTCCTGGATCCTTTGTTTCAATTCTCATCTCTATTCTCGAGTGTTTATGTTTCTTCTTTTCTCATGGTTTAAATGAACGTAATGATTAGTGAACTTCATCATATGTCTTTGTCGGGTTTAGGATTGTTCTCTCGCTGTTTTCTGATTTAGTCTTCCGGTTGGATTCACGTCTTAGTTCTATAAACGTAATGGAAATGGTGAATCTGGTTGCTAGTGCTGTGTTAATCACAAGGATGCAATGCTGGTCTTTACTGATTTTCAGACAAATGTTAGAACTTTAATGTGACAATACAAATATACAATGCCTCATGTCTAGTTTTCTTTAATAAAGATTCTGACTTTATGTCATTTAAACCTCAATGTGTTGTTGTCGTTTGATCTATACAGTAAGACACGTGGTATGGGAGCTGGGCGCAAGCTGAAAAGGCTTAGGATTAATCAGAGGTGGGCAGACAAGCAGTACAAGAAGAGTCACCAAGGAAACGAGTGGAAGAAGCCTTTTGCTGGTTCTTCTCACGCTAAAGGAATCGTCCTTGAGAAGATGTAAGACTTTACACTTCTCTATTACCAACGCATCTCAGTTTCTTCCTTGATTTTGTACTGAGCTTGTTGTTCAATTATGCAGTGGTATTGAAGCTAAGCAGCCTAACTCTGCCATTCGTAAATGTGCTAGAGTTCAGTTGATCAAGAACGGCAAAAAAATTGCTGCTTTCGTCCCTAATGATGGATGTTTGAACTACATCGAAGAAAATGTAAGTTAGATTATAAGTGCTTCATATTTATCATTTATTTCGTTAGTAATAATGCTAACAATCTTTTTGTTTATTGATGGATGTGTGCAGGATGAAGTGTTGATTGCTGGATTTGGGCGTAAAGGACATGCTGTTGGAGATATTCCCGGAGTTAGGTTCAAGGTGGTGAAGGTGTCTGGTGTCTCACTCTTGGCCCTTTTCAAGGAGAAGAAGGAGAAGCCTAGGTCTTAAGCTGCTCTACTGTCTTTTTAAGCTTTTTGTTAATGGATTTTTGATACCCATGTCTCTGTTCTGGTTCAAGAATCTGGAACTTGTACCGGTGTTTGAGGTTTAAACTTGTTTTTGTTTCATCTGTGGTGGATTCAGTTTGCAAGTATTCCCTTCTATATTGAAGCTTTCATGATCTCTCTTTTTTCCCTTTCCCTATCTCTGCCTAACCAATTGAAACATCAATCTAAATAATGTTAAGTAAATATTGCAAAAGTGAAACAACAAGATTAACTTTGTAAGGTCGTCTCACTGAAAGGTTCTTTTAAACTCAACTATAGTCAATACAAATATAGTCAATACAATCCTAAACTTAGTAAGAAAAGAAACATCGTCTACAGCAGTGACGAGTCTATAACGGAGGTCTTGTTCTCATTAGTGCGTTAGGAGCTGAAGATGAGCCTCCCTACTCTGCAGGAGAAACTTCCTTGCAACCAACAGATCCTTCAGAGCAGTTCTTGTTGACAATTTCTTCTTTCAAAACCGAGCCAGTGATTTTCTCCTTGGTTAGATTGCTGTCATCAGTACTCATCTCACCCACAACATTTGCAGCTTCTTTCCCATCTTCATTTACCATCTGTTCTTCAGAAGAGCCTTTCAAGTCCCTGGACTCCTTTAACATCGACTCTTCCACAATGTTAGTACTAGCTGTTTCCTTAACGGCATGTTCAAGTTCGCCTGATTGTGGTTTGCCTATGCTTATGGGATTGGCTTTCCCATTAGGGGTTTCAGAAGATGATACAGGTTTACGTCTGTTCTGGAGACTTTTTCCACTGCCACTGTTCTTACTGCAAGGTACAAGACCAGTAGGTGTTGAACTATGCATCTGGTTTGCTACTCTCAATATGCTTGCCCCAATCCCAAAACTTGTTCTAGCTTTCTTTGGTGTAATCTTTTGATCATTCTTGGGAGAAATTGGAGATCCTGAATCTTCTGCCTGCAGGGTGGTCTTGATCTTTTTAGCAGACTTGGGAAGCTTAGACTGCACAATCTTCCGTTTCTTTTCACCATCCGGCTTCACAACCGCATTTTCATGTGATCTCTTCTTCCCATTACTTTTGCTTAAACGTTTCTCAGCAATGAACTCTGCCAAAGTCTTCTCCCTTTTCTTTGGAACAGTTGCGTCCTCATACTCAAACACTCCCTCTTGCTTACAGTCATCCTGGCCTTCTGTCTTTCTCCTTTTAGTATAAACTTGTTTATCCTTTTTCGGTTCAGGAGCAGACTTTTTCACTTCAGACAACCTACTTTCCTTTTCTGTACGAGAAACCTTGGGTGCAGACTCTACTGATCCCTTAAGTGTCTCAAACTCAGGGAGCTCAGTGTATCCTTTCCATCGACTAAACGCCAATAACCTAGCTCTCTGACTTACAAACTCCAACTCATCAGAAGCATCATACTTAGGGGAGCAAGCTAGACGCTTCACATAGCTCACAAGGTTTTTAGGTTCAAAGAAGACTGCACTTGAGACCTTGTCTCCCCCTTGTATCCTACTTGAATCTTCTCTAATTCCAGGATTGATTATCTTCTGAGTCTTGACCTTCTCATAGACTTCCTCTGAGATACAAGAACAAGCTAAACCAAACTCTATCCTTCTTGACACCTCCTCTAAAGAAAAATCAACCGCATCAACAAAATCAGGTAAGCTACTCTGCTTTGCCAACTGAGAGAAATGCTGTCGGAAAGGCTTAATCTTTGATGCATCATTCCAAGCAAAGGAGCAGTCTCCAAAATATGTTACTAAAAAGCTTCCTTTCTTGAAGTGCTTCTTGGCCTTGTCTGTAGCAGCAGAGGCGTCAAAAACCTGTCCAGGCCACCAGGGATGGCTCCTTACTTTAGCCCAAACCAAATCCGAGTCAGAGAGCTTCGCTTTCAAAGTTACAGGAGCATCATTTTCATTCTCCAAAGCACTCTCATCCTTGCTCTCATGTGGCTCTAAACCCATAAAACACTCCATATCATCCAAATTCTCACCTTTTCTTCCTTTCTTTACTGAGCCATCAGAACCCTCCACTTCCTTTTCAACCAGAAGCTCTGTTTGGATCCCACCAGAATCTTTTTCACCATTAACTGAGACTTCCTTATTAGTCTTGACATCTACATCGTTTTGAGTTTCTAAGTCCAGATCTAACCCTCCATTTACAGATTCTTTTTCCTTGGTAATTCCAAGATCACCACCAGCTGAAGAAGCAGCTAAGCCTTGATCTTGACCACTCAAGGGGTCAGCTGGGAGTTCAGACATTCCGACCTCAACCCTCGACGCCTTACAGTCATCAACAGCGTCGGACTCCGAGTGAAGAATTTCTTGTTCCGTCGACATAAGCAGTACCAAGACAAAAACCCTAAATAGAAATGTAATCAGGTATTAGTTACTTCTTGATTTCTAAACAAAATCAAATACTATTATTCTACAGTGAAGAGAGAGATAGAGAGAGAGAGTGTGTGTGTGGTCAACAAACCTTACGGTGGTGGAGGTTGAGATTGCGGTTGTTCGGCGGCGGGAGGTGGTTTCTTTGGAGTAAATGAAGACGTCAATCCGAACCAGAAAGAAACGGGTTTCTTGTTTTCTGTCTTTTTTTCTTTTTGGTAACTTGTTACATTGTGCGGGATTGTCCACGTGGCAAACAAATTAAGCATTTTGCGTCTAGGGTTCAATCAATTGGGCCTATTTATAAAGCCCATATCTAGAAGCCTTATTACTTCACTGGACTAACCTTTGTTTCTTTGACTTTTCATGAGACAAATTATCATCACAGGGAGAGAAGACTTGCATGAAAGCTTGCAACAGTTGATGAAGAAGTGATGTTCAAGTTAGAACTATTAAGCTTTAGTATAAAATCATCTCAAAGTTGCTGTCCCTGAGACTAAAAAAGGTTCTAAATCCTATCATTTCCGAGAATCAGTCAGCGTTTATCCCTGGACGTGTTATCACAGATAATGTCCTAATTACTCACGAAGTATTGCAGTACCTAAAGACATCACAAGCTACTCAACAATGCTCAATGGCTGTGAAAACAGATATGTCTAAAGCTTAAGACAGAATTGAATGGAGCTTTGTGGAAAGAGTTTTGACAAGACTAGGCTTTCATAGCAAATGGATCTTGTGGATCATGGAATGTATCACTACTGTGTCCTACTCCTACCTAGTTAATGACCACGCGTATGGCCTAGTTAAACCTAGCAGAGGTATCAGACAGGGAGATCCACTATCACCTTACATTTTTATCCTTTGTGGAGAGGTACTCTCGGGTTTATGCAAGAATGCAGCACAAGACAAGTCTTTACAGGGAATCAGAGTGGCTAGAGGATGTCCAAGAGTAAACCACCTCCTTTTTGCTGATGATACTATGTTCTTCTGCTCAGCAACAGCAAGTTCCTGTCAAACTTTGGTGGCAATTCTTTCAAAATATGAAGTTGCATCGGGTCAACAGATAAGTAAAACTAAATCAGCAATTACTTTTTCTTCTAAAACCCCTCCGGGTGTTAAAGAGGAAGCAAAAGTAGTTCTCGGAATATATAAAGAAGGGGGAGAAGGGAAATACCTTGGAGTCCCTGAGCATTTTGGGAGAAGAAAACGTGACCTCTTCACAGCAATTGTAGACCGCATCAGACAGCGAGCAGCAAGCTGGTCCACGAAATGCCTCTCAAAGGCTGGAAAATTGACAATGTTAAAGTCAGTTCTCACAGCTATTCCGACCTACACAATGTCATGCTTTGAGTTACCAGTCAGTATGTATAAAAGGATTCAAACGGTGCTGACTCGGTTCTGGTGGGATGGTCCTAATAATAAGAGGAAGATGAGTTGGGTAGCGTGGAAAAAACTCATTTAATCAAAAGCGGAAGGAGGTTTAGGGCTCAGGGACATTCAGATTTTTAATCAAGCTCTCCTAGCTAAGATCGCGTGGAGAATTATCACGGTCCCAGACTGTTTACTAGCTAGAGTTCTAAAAGGGAAATACTGTCACAATCAGAGTTTCCTTGAAGTGGAAATTCCCTCGGTTAGCTCACACAGGTGGAGAGGAATCCTACTCGGTAGGGATCTACTTAAGGAACACTTAGGAAAGGCGATTGGGAATGGTTTAACTACAAAGGTTTGGAACGATTCTTGGTTGTCTTTAGAGGAGCATATTAAACCGTTTGGTCCAATTCCAGAGGAGGCTTTAGATCTAAGAGTATCCGACCTACTCACTGATGATCTTAAATGGAATAGAAGGATGATTGAGAAATTTTTACCGGAGTTTGCGGAACAAATCCAATGCCTCAAGCCCAGTCTTAGTGGAGCTGAAGATAGTTTCATCTGGAAACCTCTAGCATCAGGAATCTACACAACACGCTCAGGTTACAACGCAATGGTTACCCCTCCACAAGATCGTAGAAGAAATCTTCCCGCGACTGAGTTTGATTGGATCAAGGATATCTGGTCTACCTCCTGCTCACCAAAAATGCGTATGTTTCTCTGGTCGATAGCCCAAAATGCCTTGCCTTTGGGTGAAAATCTACAGAGAAGAGGAATTAATTCAGATGCTTTGTGTCCAAGATGTAAGAATGTTGAATCTCCTATTCATATCTTTTTCTTATGTCCTTTTGCGGAAGAAGTCTGGAAGTGTATACCACTCAAAGAAGCAGTTCACATAGCTGTGGCGGATGACTTCAAAGCTGCGCTGGTTCGATTCAGGTCAGGGGTGTGCCTTCCACCATCGGGAGTCTCCCAGAGTATACTCCCATGGGTATGTTGGGCTATATGGAAGGATCGCAACTCCTTAATCTTCGAAGGAGAAAGTGTAAACCCTGCAACAGTGGCAACAAGAGGTCTAAGTCTAGCAAGAGAGTGGTGTGCAGCTCAAAGTTTGGAGACAAAGACTCAAAATAACCAGATGCCTCCACAAGTACACAAGATCAAGGATCTACCGATGACTAACCTGCCTGTCACAGTTTGTAAAACGGATGCATCATGGGACGCGACCCTCCTCAGAGCAGGGATTGCTTGGATCTCAACCGATCCATCAGGGGAGATAGGTTGGAAGGGATCAACGACACATGAGTTCGTTAACTCACCTCTGATCGCTGAAGCTTTGGCGGTTAGGGGAAGGACTCCACACGGCGGCGACACAGGGAATCTCAAATCTCTGGATCTGCTCCGATAATTTAACGCTCATTGGAGCAATCACCAACAAGACACAGAGGAAAGAGCTCATGGGAATCGTCAAGGACATTCGCAATCTCTCTTCTGTATTTGTTTCACTCTGTTTTTTTTCATATTCCTAGAGAGAAGAACGGGGAAGCTGATGCGTTAGCAAAAGCTACTCTAAGAAACTCTATGTTGTAATGGACCCTTCCTGGGATGGTCATCTTTGGACCTTCCTTTATTTAAGTATTTTCAGTGACAAAAAAAAAAGCTTTAGTAATTACTAATTAAATGGATATCGAAGTTATGACTCCAAATGGATTATTTGGGTGGGAAAGAATCTTTTAGTTACGAAATTAGAGACCATATATTATCGAGATTTCAGTTCTAATAAGTAATATGAAGTTTTGAACTGATACTAAACCTAGTTCATAACAACACACGCATTCATTTGAAGAACAAAAAACATGTATAAAAATAATAGTTATATTGATGAAATCAAGGTCCAAAAATGAAAAATGAAACTTGTCCAAAGCTGAACTAGTATTACGAAAAGAAAAAAAGACCAAAAGATGTAAATCCAACATGAAAATCATTCAAGAATATGATAGTATATCACTGGCTAGCACCGAGCCATTTTGTGAAGGTGTCAAACTCGGTGTAGTCACTGTCGGAGATCATAGTCTGGTACCACGACTTCCCTGCTGCTTTGATTGCCAATGCCTCCTCCTGTAATATTTAAGAGTTTTAAACAAAGTTAGAGAAAACTCTAAATTCCGAACAAGAATACAAAGACATGATTCAGACAGACACTAACACACGAACTATAAAAGCAAAAGTCATACCAAAAAATGAAATCTCCAATTGCAAATGAAACATAACACTATCAATTAAAGACAATACTACTATCAATTAAAGACAATACTTCTAGACAACTAGACCAAATAACAGATGTTAAAACCACAGAGACACAATTATTCAAACAGCGTGAACAAATGATAAACCAACAATAAGTGTGACAAAAGACAAAATAAACAAATGATATATATTTACCTTGGTGACAATCTTCCTCTTCTTGGCAAGCTTCTCCTTCTTAGCCACAACCCTCTGCGCCTCAGCCAACAAAGACATCCTCTTAGCAGTCTTAGCATAAGGATTCAACTTCAACATCACATTCAAATTCTTCAAGGGATTCTTCTTCATCACAGCCCTCTTCTCATCCTTCTTAATCGGCTTCACCACACTCTGCACCTCATCAGAATTAATAATCCTCGCCAAATCAGCATTCACCATCTTAGCCCTAGGCAACACGTACCCTTTCTTCTTCTCCGAAGGAGTCTCAAAAGATCCATAGATACCTTCAAGCTTCTCAAAAGCAGACTTAGTCCAAATCACAAACCTCCCAACGTGACCACCAGGTGCAAGCTTCAACAAGTTAAGCCTCTCAANGAAGGTTCCTAAACGCCTTCACAATCTTCCCTCCTTCGTTACCGTAAACCACAAGAGGCCCTTTCCGACAAACATACCTCCTGTTCCTCATTTTCCCCACACCAGACCTAATCCCAATACTCTCCTTCGCCTTCTCAGCGTCATCATAAGCACCAACCTGTTTCAAAACCCTAATAGCATCTGACGTCTTCTCCACGGCATTTCCGGAACATTCTCAATCTTGTGTCCACGTCCCATCACAAGAGCTGGAACAGCTGTCGCGGCAATAGCCGACACGATCGCGTGTCTCTTCATGTTCACGTTAACACGTCTGTGCCAAATCCGATAAACCTTGTTCGGAAAGGCCATGGTTCCGCCACGACACATGTTACCAAAGGCTGCTTGTCCCGCACGGTGTGTTCCACCACCGGGGACACGGGGAATACGCGAGACGGCGCGTCCTGTTCCCCACGACTCGGCGGAGGTCTGGTGACCGGCTTTTGTGGAGACGGCGTAGGGCTGTCGGCTGTTGTTGGAGATTTGGGCGTGGACGAAGTTGACCATGTCGGGACGGACGGGGGCTGTCATGATGTCGGGTAAGACGACGGTTGAGGAGTGATCGGTGGTCATGTCACTGTCTAGGGCTTGGACAGTGACGAGTGGACGAGCGGAGGAGACGGCCATTTCGCTGTTTAGGTTTTGTCTCACTGTCTTGAAAGACGTCTAGGGTTGTAGCTGATTTGGCTTCAGACGTTATTTATAGGGGAATTGGCCTCACTAGCCATAAAATAACATGTAATTAGGTATCTAACTATTATTATTATATATACTATATTACCCCTCCTTACACAAACTTGTTTTTCTTCACTTACTTACCACTTCTTCTTCACTTACCTACCACCATCACTTCTTCCAATTCACTACCATTTTTTGTAAAAAAAAAATTAGTCATTTGGATCTTTATCTATCATACCAAGTACCAACTATCATCATTGCTTTTATTTATTAACCAATTTCATTTTGTTAACTACCATTTCCTTGATATTAGTCACCACCATCTTTTGAAAATTTACAGATCAGACAGCGTTACGGTGGCGTCCTCATTTTCCTGTAAGTTCTCCATTGTACTATGTTATTTAAACAGTATGTACTATGTTATTTCATTTGTTTACTACTCTATTTCCATAATTTTTCATATTATGTATTATATGCATATTTTATATTAAATTAGGGTTTATATTTCCTTTTAAGGTTTAATGTCCTAGTTTTTTAGATTTAGTTTATGGAATGTTTAGATTGACTTTAGGGTAAACATTATCTTTTTCCCTGCAATCTTGAACGTTAATATGTATTATATTATTTTGTTTGTTACTATTCTATTTCAGTAATACTTCATATTATGTATTATGTGCATAAAATTTGAGTTAGGGTTTATATTTTCCTTTTAGGGTTTAGTGATTAGTGTTTTGGATTTAGTTTATAGAAAATATGGATTGACTTTAGGATAAACATTACCTCATTCCTTGCAATCATGAACATTAATATGTACTATAATATTTTGTTTGTTACTATTCTATTTCAATAATACTTCATATTATGTATTATGTGCATATTTTAATATTTGAGTTAGAGTTTATATTTTCCTTTTAGGGTTTAGTGACTAGTGTTTTGGATTTAGTTTATAGAAGATATGGTTTGACTTTAGTATAAATATTACCTCATTCTTTGCAATCAAATATATTTTAAAATTTGAACATTAATATATTCTATGCTATTTTGTTTGTTACTATTCCATTTTGATAATGATTCATATGATGTATTATGTGCATTTTTGATATTCGGATTAGAGTTTATATTTTCTCTTAGGGTTTAGTAACTAGTGTTTTAGGTTTAGTTGGTAGAAGATTTAGGTTGATTTTGGGGTAAGACTACTTCATTCTCTGCAGTCATAAATATTTTAAAATTTATCCATTATGTACTATGATATTTTGTTTGTTACTATTTTGTTTTGATAATACTTAATTTTATGTACTATGCACATATTTTGATATTTGGGTTAGGGTTTACATTTCCTTTTAGGGTTTAGTGATTATTGTTTAGGGTTTAGTTTTTAGAAAATCTGGATGTTGCGGTTAATTTTATTAATTTTGGATATATATATAATATTATTATATTTATATCATTTTATATTTAATTAATATAAACTATACCATTTAGCATGTTCTATTCTGTTTATCTATTATCACCATAATCAACGTGGATACTATAACCACCACTAATCTAGTATCTCTTTATTTTTTATTTTTTTTTAAATGACATATGCTTTTGTTACAGGTAACTGGCTTAGAAAAATGAGAGAACCGGCAAAATAAGAACAAAATGCTATGGGATCAAATAATATCAAATCATATGCTATATTCTTAATTATCTCTCTAAAATTGGCTATCTCACCAATTAACCCTTATTTATACTTGTGTTTTTTTCTGGGTTATTGACCAACTAATGGGCCTAATAAGGCCTAGTTAGCCTAACTAAGATTACAATTCCTTGGGCGCCAAGTCTCGACATTAATACATGTTTTCAATTTTTAGTGTAAAATTTATTAATTTTATGTTATAATTATTTTTTATTGGTTGAAATATAATTAAGTGTATAAATAATTATGTTTTATATAGAAAATATGTAATATTAATTGTTTACTTAATTTATATCCACAAAGTTAAATTGACACTTAATATAAAATTGGGGGAATATATCATTATTGGCCTTTTGCTATAGACCTCCCAACTCCAAACATTCTATATACGGCTTATATTTTTTGGAATAAAATAATAACATTCTATATACGGCTTATATTTTTTGGCCTTTTGCTACAGTCTCTCCCAAGTCAAAACATTCTAAATAAGGCTTATCATTTTTGGAATCAAATAATATATTTTTGTTGGCATTTTGCTACAGTCTCTCCCAAGTTCAAACATTCTAAATACGGATTATCATTTTTGGAAGCAAATAATATCTTTTTATTGGTCTTTTTCATATGTTTTAAATCGATATATGATAAATATAAAATTAAAATAAAATTCTAAAATATTATCTATAATATATCACTTTTAATTCATTTATTTTATAAACAAATAGTTTGATTATAATTTAGAGATTTTTTTTTGTCTAAAAATAAAAGACGGGTAATAAATCAAGTAATAAGTCACGAGTAATAAGCCAACAATGCCAAGTAGTTATTTTCATTACTTGCAGGTAATTGAAATAAAAGGCTTGATACTCGACTTGAACAAAACGAGTACTCGATTTTAAGAGCCAAGTACGGATCAAGTACCGAGTATAATCCGAGTACAAAGTGTGCCCACTAGTCTAGAAGACTTGCATGA
This sequence comes from Eruca vesicaria subsp. sativa, assembly GCA_932364175.1. Classification (NCBI taxonomy): domain Eukaryota; kingdom Viridiplantae; phylum Streptophyta; class Magnoliopsida; order Brassicales; family Brassicaceae; genus Eruca; species Eruca vesicaria. Next base: position 132,472 of record CAKOAT010197376.1, read on the forward strand.
TGAAGAAGTGATGTTCAAGTTAGAACTATTAAGCTTTACTAATTAATAATGAGATGGACATTGAAGTTTTTTTTGGTCTAATGGACGTTGAAGTTATGACTCCAAATGGATTATTTGGGTGGGAAAGAATCTTTTAGTTATGAAATTAGAGACCATATATTATCAAGAATTCAGTTCTAATAAGTAATATGAAGTTTTGAACTGTTACTAAACCTAGTTCATAACAACACACGCATTCATTTGAGGAACAAAAACATGTATAAAAATAATAGTTATATTGATGAAATCAAGGTCCAAAAATGAAAAATGAAACTTGTCCAAAGCTGAACTATGTTTACGAAAAAAAAGACCAAAGAGATGCAAATCCAATATGAAAATCATTTAAGAATATGATACTATATCACTGGCTAGCACCGAGCCATTTTGTGAAGTTGTCAAACTCGGTGTAGTCACTGTCTGAGATCATAGTCTGGTACCACGACCTCCCTGCTGCTTTGATTGCCAATGCCTCCTCCTGTAATATTTAAGAGTTTTAAACAAAGTTAGAGAAAACTCTAAATTCCGAACAAGAAAACTTTTACTGCAACAAATATACAAAGACATGATTCAGACAAACACTAACACACGAACTATAAAAGCAAAAGTCATGCCAAATGAAAGATTATGAAACATAACACTATCAATTAAAGACAATACTTCTAGACAACTAGACCACATAACAGATGTTAAAACAACAGACACAATTATTCAAACAGCGTGAACAAATGATAAACCAACAATAAGTGTGACAAAAGAAAAAATAAACAAATGATATTTACCTTGGTGACAATCTTCCTCTTCTTGGTAAGCTTCTCCTTCTTAGCCACAACCCTCTGCGCCTCAGCCAACAAAGACATCCTCTTAGCAGTCTTAGCAAACGGATTCAACTTCAACATCACATTCAAATTCTTCAAAGGATTCTTCTTCATCACAGCCCTCTTCTCATCCTTCTTAATCGGCTTCACCACACTCTGCACCTCATCCGAATTAATAATCCTAGCCAAATCAGCATTCACCATCTTAGCCCTAGGCAACACATACCCTTTCTTCTTCTCCGAAGGAGTCTCAAAAGATCCATAAATACCCTCAAGCTTCTCGAAAGCACTCTTAGTCCAAATCACAAACCTCCCAACGTGACCACCAGGTGCAAGCTTCAACAAGTTAAGCCTCTCCACATGACAAAGCTCAACACCAGGAAGGTTCCTAAACGCATTCACAATCTTCCCACCTTCGTTACCGTAAACCACAAGAGGACCTTTCCTACAAACATACCTCCTGTTCCTCATTTTCCCCACACCAGACCTAATCCCAATACTCTCCTTCGCCTTCTCAGCGTCATCATACGCACCAACCTGTTTCAAAACCCTAATAGCATCTGACGTCTTCTCCACGGCTTCAACAGAGTCACTCACCACAAGGGGCATTTCCGGAACATTCTCAATCTTATGTCCACGTCCCATCACAAGAGCGGGAACAGCTGTCGCGGCAATAGCCGACACGATCGCGTGTCTCTTCATGTTCACGTTAACACGTCTGTGCCAAATCCGATAAACCTTGTTTGGAAAGGCCATGGTTCCGCCACGACACATGTTACCGAAGGCTGCTTGTCCCGCACGGTGTGTTCCACCTCCGGGGACACGAGGGATACGCGAGACGGCGCGTCCTGTTCCCCACGACTCGGCGGAGGTCTGGTGACCGGCTTTTGTGGAGACGGCGTAGGGTTGGCGGCTGTTGTTGGAGGTTTGGGCGTGGACGAAGTTGACCATGTCGGGACGGACGGGGGCTGTCATGACGGCGGGGAGGACGACGGTTGAGGAGTGATCGGTGGTCATGTCACTGTCTAGGGCTTGGACAGTGACGAGGGGACGAGCGGCGTAGGAGGCCATTTCGCTGTTTAGGTTTTGTCTCACTGTCTTGAAAGACGTCTAGGGTTGTAGCTGATTTGGCTTCAGACGTTATTTATACTTGTGTTTTTTTCTAGGATTATTGCCTGACTAATGGGCCTAATAAGTAGAGATGGCAATTGGGTTTTTCCGTCCCATTCCGTCTCGTACCACAGCGGGCTCATCCTTGAGCGGGTCACGGTGGGCCTGTCATGCGCGGGCTGTGATCTTCCAAATGGCTATCCAATCCCGTACAACATAATTTATAAGCCTTCGCGGGCCGTCTCGCGGGAAGTCTCCTTCAGCTTCCTTCATGAATGTTAAAGTAGAAGAGTTGAGTAAAGAAGTTGAAGAGAGTTGAACAACATCGATCGCAACAACATCCAATGTGATCATTTGCTAGTTTAATGGTCTTGAAGTAAGTGAGAGCCATCTGAACAGTAAAATTTAACTCTTTCAAGAATATTCCTTATTTGATTCTTTGTAAAGTAATGTCTATTCATAACAACAATAACTTAATACTAATGATTTCTTCATCTCTTTCAACCAAGCTGTTGAACTTAGAGTGTAAAGACAAGATTCTGCAGTAACCCAAACTCTAATTTCGAGTCGTTTAAAGAACAAACAGTAGCTCTTCAACAAGCAATAACTCTTTAACAACATCATTGTAACAAAACTTTTCTTTTTTTTTAAAACACCACTTGGCAATACTGAAAACAAAACTCATCAACTTAAGCAAGAACATTCAACATAGTAATAAGGTAATTTATAGTACTGAAAACAAAACCAAACAGAAATGGGGACTTATGGTTGCGGGTCTTCAAAATCCCGCGGGTTAACCTGTCCCGCATTCGGCCCGTCCCGTTTTGAGCCCGTCCCACATTCGACCAGTCCTATTTTGAGTCTGTCCCGCTAGGCCCGCAATTTTGCGGACTTATCAAATGAAGGCCCAATCCCGCCCCGCAGCAAGCTTTTACGGGCCAGGCCCGCGGTGCAGGTCTTTGCTTGCCATCCCTACTAATAAGCCGTAGTTAGCCTAACTAGATTACAATTCCTTGGGCGCCAAGTCTCGACATTAATACGGGTTATCATAATTGGAAGCAAATAATTCATATTAATCATATTAAGTACTCGTAGAGAATTTTTTTGTTGCAAGGTAAGTAACATTTTCAATTTTTAATGTAAAAATTTATTAATTTTATGCTACAATTACTTTTCTATTGGTTGAAATATAGTTAAGTGTATACATAATTATGTTTTTATATAGAAAATATGTAAAATTAATTGTTTACTTAATTATTCTTGTGTCCACAAAGTTAAATTGACACTTAATATAAAATTGAGAGAATATATTCTTATTAGCCTTTTGCTATAGTCCTCCTAAGTCCAAACATTCTATATATGGCTTATCATTTTTGGAATCAAATATATTTTTGTTGGTCTTTTGCTGGGGAAACGGCTGATTAGTACCTGAAATATGGTCATATTGTCTGATCAATACCTAAACTATTTCATTGTGCGAATTTATACCTAATCTAATACAACTTTTGAATTTAGTACCTGAAGTATGGTTATATTGTCTGATCAATACTCAGGGATTTCATAATTGGGGTTTTGAATAAGACAAAACTATTTCACCGTTCAGATTTGTACCTAATCTATTAAATTTTTTGAATTTGATACATGAACTAATAAAAACCGACTTTTACATACTTCCAACTGATAACGTGTCGATATTATGCTGAGGTAGACTGGTTTCTTGATGAGTTGGATGTTGTTTCAAAAAAAGAATTCTTTAAAAAAAAGAGGCTGCCTTGGTCCAAACCCGTTTCCAAACATATTTATAATAAATTCACTAACTGCTTATGATGGATAAGATCCAAATTACTTTTGAATGGTGTCTTTGTTTATCACCACCATGTCTCAAATGATTCATCAAATATTATGTAATTAATCGTTGTTTGTCACCACCATGCCTCAAATGATTCATCAAATCTCATATAATAAATCGTTGTTTTGATGAAACTTTTTGATGAGATTTGATGAAACGAGATTCAAAAAGCGATTATATGAGATTTAATGAATGAGATTCAAAACAAAATTAAAGAAATTTGATAAATCATTTGAGACATGATTGTGAGGAACAGAGACACCACTCAAAGGTTATATAGTTGTTTCGGTACAACAAAACGACGAATCTTTTCTAGCATAAACAATTAATGCCATTATTATGTATATGTTTGAGATCCTGGTTCGAATCAAGTTGTTTCATTTTTGTTTATTCTTTTAATTTTTTTTTTGAAACAACACCAACTCATCAAGAAATCGGTACACCTCAGAAGAATACCGACATGTTGTTTGTCGCATGTATGTAAAAGTCAGTTTTTAGAAGCTCATGTATCAAATTCAAAATTTGTATTAGATCAGGTACAAATTCGCACAGTGAAATAGTTTAGGTATTGATCAGACAATATGACCATAGTTCATATACTAAATTCAAAATTTGTATTAGATTAGGTATGAATTCGCACAGTAAAATAGTTTCGGTATTGATCAGACAATATGACCATAGTTCAGGTACTAATCGGTCGTTTTCTCGTCTTTTGCTACAGTCTCTTCGAAGTCCAAACATTCTAAATACGGTTTATCATTTTTGGAATCAAATAATATCTTTTTGTTGGAATTTTGCTAGTCTCTCCCAACTCCAAACTTTTTAAATACGGCTTATCATTTTTGGAATCAAATAATATCTTGTTGTTGGAATTTTGCTACAGTTTCTCCCAAATCCAAACATTCTAAATACGGATTATCATGTTTCGAAGCAAATAATATCTTTTTATTGGTCTTTTTCTATAGTCCTGCTAAGTCCAAACATTCTAAATACGACTTATCATTTTGGAATCAAATACTCCTCTTCCATTTCTTCTGTTTCAAAAATGTTGTTATAGAAAAAATGTTGTTTCAAAGTAAGGCTAGTTTTATAATTTTCAATGTAGAATAATAGTGTTTTTATTTTTAAAATATATAAAACTAAACCTTCTATTATATATTAATTAAGAAGTCACTTAAGTGATTTATGTTGGTGTGTCATTCATAAGAGATTTCTCTAATTAATTATTATAATTTGATTGGTTAGTGATTTTTTATTTTTATTTATTTAATTAAAAATTTTAAAAGGAAACTAATCCTAGAACTATCTAATCAAATATATGTTTTCAAACATACAATTAAACATCTTATATATAGATAAACTAACATAATTTATTTATAGGAACAACTAAATATCAAAGATTACATTATATAAATTTATGATATACATATAAAAACATATGCTACTACATAAACAATTAGAAAAAATGGTTTTTAATATATTTATATGACTAGTGAATACAATAATTCATAAATTTCAGAAAACTGATTAATCTAAAATATTAATTAAATTTACTCAATCACTATATATATATTCTAAAATGTGTCAAATAATTCAAAGCATTTAAATATATAATTTGACATATTCTAATCATTTCCAATGATAATACGATATCACATAAGAGTTATCACTTTTAGAAATGATTACAATATTTTTACTAAACATTAAATTTATATGGTAAGTCATTTAAATTTATATTAATCAAGAAAAGGTATTTAATTCATCTACTAATATAAACAGATAATTTAAATAATTAATTGGTAATATATTTAAAATTATATTATATAGTAATTCATTTAAAATTATTATTATTATATGTTAAGTCATTTGAGTTTTATGTTAAACACTACATAAAAATGAGTGAGAAAGTGTGATTTGATAAAATTATGAGAGAGATTGTTTAAACTATTCATTTTCTTAATACATGTTTTCATATTTATCTTAATCAAATTAATTCTTAGCTTTAAAGAAATAAATCATGTTATATATTAAATGAAAAGTCACTTAAATGATTTTCTTATGTGTTGTTATTAGGTCAAATTTTAAAAATAATTATAATTTAATTGGTTTTTGACGTTTAATAGTTATTTATTTTAAGAAGATCTAAAAATAAAAGGTAACTATAGAACTAATTGATACAAATAACACAAGGGATATTACAAATAATGATTTATGGTTACTAATTACAGAATTAGTGAAAGAATTATATGTTTTATTAATTCATTTATTTTTATCAATTATGTATATATAATTAACTAAAATAATTTAACAGGTTTTATAAAAAAATTAATGTTTATATATTCTTATATAAAAGAATTAGATTTGTAGTTAAGAAATTATTAGAACTTCTATGTTTTTAAAACCCACATAAAAATGTTTACAAAAATCTTCATGATAAACCTACAAACATTATATTACTCATATTGGAGCTACACAAAAATACTATCTTTTTTTTTTCTTTTGTAAACTAGAACCATTCTGTTTTTCACGTGTTAAAATCTAATATAAAATAAATATACAACCAATTATCTGAATTAATTATAATATTATTTTCTGTAAGAGAAAGATTTTTAATGACGAAGGTTTATGTTGTTTAACTACTTTAAATCTCACAGAATTTCTAAAATATATATACTGAAATTTTTGATTTATTTACTATTTGAAATTAAAAATTAAAATTCCTTAATATTACTTAAAAGTACAACAATGTAAACATAATATATATTTTCATATAATATATTTACCCGTAAAATTAGAGGCAAACACCGAGTTTTGTAATTTGTGTGCACTGACCTTAACAAGAACTAAAATGAAATAGAGAGAGTAATATCTTGTTATTGGCTTTTTGCTGGGAAAAGTGTTTATTCATATCCAAACAATTTCAATAGTGCGAAATATAACCTGAAAAAATTGTCAGTGGTAAATACGACCTGAACAACGTTATATTAAAAAAAATTACATAGGACTTTTTAAAACGTGCATAAAAAAGCGACATCGTTTTGATTTCGATATTTTTTTCAGAAAATATGCACATTTCAGAACTCGAACTCTTGCCTTGCCACTGTTTAAAAGAGACACAACAACCACTAAACTAAAGCAATTTTTGGAGTCAGAGGTCTAAGTCTTTCATTTTGGATATCAAATTAAATTTTATGAACATAGCGATTAGTAGTGGTCCATAGTAGTGGCCCATATATGGAAGCCCTATTACTTAACTGGACTAACCTTTGTTTCTATGACTTTTCATGAGACAATTTATTCACAGGGAGAGACTTAATCGAGTTTAAGAATGTTATGAAGATCCTGAATCTTCAATCTCTCTAGAAGACTTGCATGATGAAGAAGTGATGTTCAGGTTAGAACTATTAAGCTTTACTAATTAATAATTAAATGGACATTGAAGTTATGACTCCAAATGGATTATTAGAAACCATATATTATCGAGATTTCAGTTGTAGTAAGTAATATGATGTTTTGAACTGATACTAAACCTAGTTCATAACAACACACGCATTCATTTGAGGAACAAAAACATGTATAAAAATAATAGTTATATTGATGAAATCAAGGTCCAAAAATGAAAAATGAAACTTGTCCAAAGCTGAACTATGTTTACGAGGAAAAAGACCAAAGAGATGTAAATCCAATATGAAAATCATTTAAGAATATGATAGTATATCACTGGCTAGCACCGAGCCATTTTGTGAAGTTGTCAAACTCGGTGTAGTCACTGTCGGAGATCATAGTCTGGTACCACGACTTCCCTGCTGCTTTGATTGCCAATGCCTCCTCCTGTAATATTAATAAGGTTTAAATAAAGTTAAAGAAAACTCTAAATTCCGAACAAGAAAAATTTTACTGCTACAAATATACAAAGACATGATTCAGACAGACACTAACACACGAACTATAAAAGCAAAAGTCATGCCAAAATGAAACCTCCAACTGGAAATGAAACATAACACTATCAATTAAAGACAATACTTCTAGACAACTAGACCACATAACAGATGTTAAAACAACAGACACAACTATTCAAACAGCGTGAACAAATGATAAACCAACAATAAGTGTGACAAAAGACAAAATAAGCAAATGATATATATATATTTACCTTGGTGACAATCTTCCTCTTCTTGGTAAGCTTCTCCTTCTTAGCCACAACCCTCTGCGCCTCAGCCAACAAAGACATCCTCTTGGCAGTCTTAGCAAACGGATTCAACTTCAACATCACATTCAAATTCTTCAAAGGATTCTTCTTCATCACGGCCCTCTTCACATCCTTCTTAATCGGCTTCACCACACTCTGCACCTCATCCGAATTAATAATCCTCGCCAAATCAGCATTCACCATCTTCGCCCTAGGCAACACATACCCTTTCTTCTTCTCCGACGCCTTCTCAAAAGATCCATAAATACCCTCAAGCTTCTCAAAAGCACTCTTGGTCCAAATCACAAACCTCCCAACGTGACCACCAGGTGCAAGCTTCAACAAGTTAAGCCTCTCCACATGACAAAGCTCAACACCAGGAAGGTTCCTAAACGCCTTCACAATCTTGGACCCTTCAGTACCGTAAACCACAAGAGGACCTTTCCTACAAACGTAACGACGATTCCTCATTTTCCCCACACCAGACCTAATCCCAATACTCTCCTTCGCCTTCTCAGCGTCATCATAAGCACCAACCTGTTTCAAAACCCTAATAGCATCTGACGTCTTCTCCACGGCTTCAACAGAGTCACTCACCACGAGTGGCATTTCCGGAACATTCTCAATCTTATGTCCACGTCCCATCACAAGAGCGGGAACAGCTGTCGCGGCAATAGCCGACACGATCGCGTGCCTCTTCATGTTGACGTTAACACGTCTGTGCCAAATCCGATAAACTTTGTTCGGAAAGGCCATGGTTCCGCCACGACACATGTTACCAAAGGCTGCTTGTCCCGCACGGTGAGTTCCACCTCCGGGGACACGGGGGATACGAGAGACGGCGCGTCCCGTTCCCCACGACTCGGCGGAGGTCTGGTGACCGGCTTTTGTGGAGACGGCGTAGGGCTGGCGGCTGTTGTTGGAGGTTTGGGCGTGGACGAAGTTGACCATGTCGGGACGGACTGGGGCTGTCATGACGGCGGGTAAGACGACGGTTGAGGAGTGATCGGTGGTCATGTCACTGTCTAGGGCTTGGACAGTGACGAGAGGACGAGCAGCGGAGGCGGCCATTTCGCTGTTTAGGTTTTGTCTCACTGTAAACGTCTAGGGTTGTAGCTGATTTTGCTTAAGACGTTATTTATACTTGTGTTTTTTTCTAGGGTTATTGCCTGACTAATGGGCCTAATAAGTAGAGATGGCAATTGGGTTTTCCCGTCCCGTTCCATCCCGTACCACAGCGGGCTCATCGTTGAGCGGGTCACGGCGGACCTGTCCTGCGTGGGCTGCGATCTTCCATTTATAAGTCTTCGCGGGCCGTCTCGCGGGAAGTCTTCTTCAGCTTCCTTCATGAATGTTAAAGTAGAAGAGTTGAGTAAAGAAGTTGCAGAGAGTTGAACAACATCGATCGCAACAACATCCAATGTGATCATTTGCTAGTTTAATGGTCTTGAAGTAAGTGAGAGCCATTTGAATAGTAAAATTTAACTCTTTCAAGAATATTCCTTGTTTGATTCTTTGTAAAGTAATGTCTCTTCATAGCAACAATAACTTAATACTAACTAGATGCGGAAATTTTTTATGATTAAAAATTATATAATTGAGTTTTGTCTTAATTGAAAGAATATTTTGATATAAAATCAGTTCACCAAAATTTGTGGTGATAATTGTTTTTCATTAGTTTTTAGTTTCAGTTTTTATTTTTAGATTTTGGTTTTTAGTTTTTAAGTTTCTACTTTTCATTTTCAGTTTTTGGTTTGGGTTTTTAATTTTTAAACCCGTTGAGTTAGTTTGAACTAATATTACCAACAAACAAATCTCAAATAATCGAACATCTAATTTAAAACTGAAAAGATGATAACAATTTTTTTTAAAAAAATTTGAAATAGTTTATTTTTTTAAATAAGCAAAGCAAAAAAAATATAACATGTGTTTTCAGCATTTGGTTTTGGATTTTAGTTTTTAGATTTGGTTTTTGGTTTTGCTTTACATTTTTTTAATCAGTAAATTATTTAAGAAAAATAAAACAATAAATTATTTAAAAGTTACCATTGAAATTTATCAAAATAAAGTGATTGTTATTTAAAATAAAAAATATATTAACATGTTTTAAACTACATGATTTAAATAAATGATTAATAATAGATAATTTTGTTTTGTTAAAAATATTAAATACCTTTTGGGTCTGAAAAAAATAATTGATTTTTTTGATCTTTTAAGGTGAAAAGTTTATTCAATGTGTTGGAGTTTTTTCTTAATACTAAGCCAAAAAACCAAACTATATAATTTGTTCAAAAAATAAAAGTAAGCCCAAGACTATATTCCATAAATAACCACTGGTTTAATTTAAGTATAATTATTAGATTTTCATATTCCATATTTTGATGATATATATTCTTTTAGAACATTCCATATTTGTAGGAGAAAATATGTGTTTTTTGTATACACATAGATACCTGCCGTATTTTGAAGGTAGTTTACATTAAGGTCTGTCTCTTTACATTAATTGTGTTGGTTTAATTTAAGTAATACGGTTCAATCAATTATATGACTTATATTATTTTTAACATTCTAGAAAGGGTCCGAATTTAAATGACAACTTGTATCAGTAGATAAAAAGAATGACTCTATTTTAATAGATTAGATTTGGTTTTTGGTTTTGCTTTACATTTTTTTAATCAGTAAATTATTTAAGAAAAATAAAACAATAAATTATTTAAAAGTTACCATTGAAATTTATCAAAATAAAGTGATTGTTATTTAAAATAAAAAATATATTAACATGTTTTAAACTACATGATTTAAATAAATGATTAATAATAGATAATTTTGTTTTGTTAAAAATATTAAATACCTTTTGGGTCTGAAAAAAAATAATTGATTTTTTTGATCTTTTAAGGTGAAAAGTTTATTCAATGTGTTGGAGTTTTTTCTTAATACTAAGCCAAAAAACCAAACTATATAATTTGTTCAAAAAATAAAAGTAAGCCCAAGACTATATTCCATAAATAACCACTGGTTTAATTTAAGTATAATTATTAGATTTCCATATTCCATATTTTGATGATATATATTCTTTTAGAACATTCCATATTTGTAGGAGAAAATATGTGTTTTTTGTATACACATAGATACCTGCCGTATTTTGAAGGTAGTTTACATTAAGGTCTGTCTCTTTACATTAATTGTGTTGGTTTAATTTAAGTAATACGGTTCAATCAATTATATGACTTATATTATTTTTAACATTCTAGAAAGGGTCCGAATTTAAATGACAACTTGTATCAGTAGATAAAAAGAATGACTCTATTTTAATAGAGTAGATGATTTCTTCATCTCTTTCAACCAAGCTGTTGAACTTAGAGTGTAAAGACAAGATTCTGCAGTAACCCAAACTCTCATTTCGAGTCGTTTAAAGAACAAACAGTAGCTCTTCAACAAGCAATAACTCTTTAACAACATCATTGTAACAAAATTTAATTTTTTTTTTAAAACACCAATTGGCAATACTGAAAACAAAACTCATCAACTTAAACAAGAACATTCAACATAGTAATAAGACAATTTATAGTACTGAAAACAAAACCAAACATAAATAGGGACTTATGGTTACGGGTCTTCAAAATCCCGCGGGTTAACCTGTCCCGCATTCGCCCCGTCCCGTTTTGAGCCCGTCCCACATTCGACCAGTCCTATTTTGAGCCTGTCCCGCGAGGCCGGCAATTTTGCAGACTTATCAAATGAAGGCCCAATCCCGCCCCGCAGCAAGCTTTTACGGGCCAGGCCCGCGGTGCAGATCTTGTGTCCACAAAGTTAAATTGACACTTAATATAAAATTGAGAGAATATATTCTTATTAGCCTTTTGCTATAGTCCTCCCAAGTCCAAACATTCTATATATGGCTTATCATTTTTGGAATCAAATAATATATTTTTGTTGGTCTTTTGCTGGGGAAACGGCTGATTAGTACCTGAACTATGGTCATATTGTCTGATCAATACCTAAACTATTTCATTGTGCGAATTTGTACCTAATCTAATACAACTTTTGAATTTAGTACCTGAAGTATGGTTATATTGTCTGATCAATACTCAAACTATTTCACCGTTCAGATTTGTACCTAATCTATTAAATTTTTTGAATTTGATACATGAACTAATAAAAACCGACTTTTACATACTTCCAACTGATAACGTGTCGATATTATGCTGAGATAGACTGGTTTCTTGATGAGTTGGGTGTTGTTTCAAAAAAAGAATTCTTTAAAAAAAAGAGGCTGCCTTGGTCCAAACCCGTTTCCAAACATATTTATAATAAATTCACTAACTGCTTATGATGGATAAGATCCAAATTACTTTTGAATGGTGTCTTTGTTTATCACCACCATGTCTCAAATGATTCATCAAATATTATGTAATTAATCGTTGTTTGTCACCACCATGCCTCAAATGATTCATCAAATCTCATATAATTAATCGTTGTTTTGATGAAACTTTTTGATGAGATTTGATGAAACGAGATTCAAAAAGCGATTATATGAGATTTAATGAATGAGATTCAAAACAAAAAGAAATTTGATAAATCATTTGAGACATGATTGTGAGGAACAAAGAAACCACTCAAAGGTTATATAGTTGTTTCGGTACAACAAAACGACGAATCTTTTCTAGCATAAACAGTTATTGCCATTATTATGTATATGTTTGGGATCCTGGTTCAAATCAAGTTGTTTCATTTTTGTTTATTCTTTTAATTTTTTTTTTGAAACAACACCAACTCATCAAGAAATCGGTACACCTCAGAAGAATACCGACATGTTGTTAGTCGCATGTATGTAAAAGTCAGTTTTTAGAAGTTCATGTATCAAATTCAAAATTTGTATTAGATCAGGTACAAATTCGCACAGTGAAATAGTTTAGGTATTGATCAGACAATATGACCATAGTTCATATACTAAATTCAAAATTTGTATTAGATTAGGTATGAATTCGCACAGTAAAATAGTTTGGATATTGATCAGACAATATGACCATAGTTCAGGTACTAATCGGCCGTTTTCTCGTCTTTTGCTACAGTCTCTTCGAAGTCCAAACATTCTAAATACGGTTTATCATTTTTGGAATCAAATAATATCTTTTTGTTGGAATTTTGCTAGTCTCTCCCAACTCCAAACTTTTTAAATACGGCTTATCATTTTTGGAATCAAATAATATCTTTTTGTTGGAAATTTGCTACAGTTTCTCCCAAATCCAAACATTCTAAATACGGATTATCATGTTTCGAAGCAAATAATATCTTTTTATTGGTCTTTTTCTACAGTCCTGCTAAGTCCAAACATTCTAAATACGACTTCTCATTTTGGAATCAAATACTCCTCTTCCATTTCTTCTGTTTCAAAAATGTTGTTATAGAAAAAATGTTGTTTCAAAGTAAGTCTAGTTTTATAATTTTCAATGTAGAATAGTGTTTTTTATTTTTAAAATATATAAAATTAAACCTTCTCTTATATATTAATTAAGAAGTCACTTAAGTGATTTATGTTGGTGTGTCATTCATAAGAGATTTCTCTAATTAATTATTATAATTTGATTGGTTAGTGATTTTTTATTTTTATTTATTTAATTGAAAATTTTAAAAGGAAACTAATCCTAGAACTATCTAATCAAATATATGTTTTCAAACATACAATTAAACATCTTATATATAGATAAACTAACATAATTTATTTATAGGAACAACTAAATATCAAAGATTACATTATATAAATTTATGATATACATATAAAAACATATGCTACTACATAAACAATTAGAAAAAATGGTTTTTAATATATTTATATGACTAGTGAATACAATAATTCATAAATTTCAGAAAACTAATTAATCTAAAATACTAATTAAATTTACTCAATCACTATATATATATTCTAAAATGTGTCAAATAATTCAAAGCATTTAAATATATAATTTGACATATTCTAATCATTTCCAATGATAATACGATATCACATATGAGTTATCACTTTTAGAAATGATTACAATATTTTTACTAAACATTAAATTTATATGGTAAGTCATTTAAATTTATATTAATCAAGAAAAGGTATTTAATTCATCTACTAATATAAACAGATGAATTTAAATAATTAACTGGTAATATATGAAAAATTATATTATATAGTAATTCATTTAAAATTATTATTATTATATGTTAAGTCATTTGAGTTTTATGTTAAACACTACATAAAAATAAGTGAGAAAGTGTGATTTGATAAAATTATGAGAGAGATTGTTTAAACTATTCATTTTCTTAATACATGTTTTCATATTTATCTTAATCAAATTAATTCTTAGCTTTAAAGAAATAAATCATGTTATATATTAAATGAAAAGTCACTTAAATGATTTTCTTATGTGTTGTTATTAGGTCAAATTTTAAAAATAATTATAATTTAATTTGTTTTTTGACGTTTAATAGTTATTTATTTTAAGAAGATCTAAAAATAAAAGGTAACTATAGAACTAATTAATACAAATTATACCAAATAACACAAGGGATATTACAAATAACGATTTATGGTTACTAATTACAGAATTAGTGAAAGAATTATATGTTTTATTAATTCATTTATTTTATCAATTATGTATATATAATTAACTAAAATAATTTAACAGGTTTTATAAAAAAAACTAATGTTTATATATTCTTATATAAAAGAATTAGATTTGTAGTTAAGAAATTATTAGAACTTCTATGTTTTTAAAACCCACATAAAAATGTTTACAAAAATCTTCATGATAAACCTACAAACATTATATTACTCATATTGGAGCTACACAAAAATACTATCTTTTTTTTTTCTTTTAAAAACTAGAACCATTCTGTTTTTCACGTGTTAAAATCTAATATAAAATAAATATACAACCAATTATCTGAATTAATTATAATATTATTTTCTGTAAGAGAAAGATTTTTAATGACAAAGGTTTATGTTGTTTAACTACTTTAAATCTCACAGAATTTCTAAAATATATATACTGAAATTTTTGGTTTATTTACTATTAGAAATTAAAAATTAAAATTCCTTAATATTACTTAAAAGTACAACAATGTAAACATAATATATATTTTTCATATAATATAGTTACCCGTAAAATTAGAGGCAAACACCAAGTTTTGTAATTTGTGTGCACTGACCTTAACAAGAACTAAAATGAAATAGAGAGAGTAATATCTTGTTATTGGCTTTTTGCTGGGAAAAGTGTTTGTTCCTATCCAAACAATTTCAATAGTGCGAAATATAACCTGAAAAAATTGTCAGTGCTAAATACGACCTGAACAACGTTATATTAAAAAAAATTACATAGGACTTTTTAAAACGTGCATAAAAAACGACATCGTTTTGATTTCGATATTTTTTCAGAAAATATGCACATTTCAGAATTCTAACCCATGCCTTGCCACTCTTTAAAAGAGACACATCAACCACTAAACTAAAGCAATTTTTGGAGTCAGAGGTCTAAGTCTTTCGTTTTGCATATCAAATTAAATTTTATGAACATAGCGATTAGTAGTGGTCCATAGTAGTGGCCCATATATGGAAGCCCTATTACTTAACTGGACTAACCTTTGTTTCTATGACTTTTCATGAGACAATTTATTCACAGGGAGAGACTTAATCGAGTTTAAGAATGTTATGAAGATCCTGAATCTTCAATCTCTCTAGAAGACTTGCATGATGAAGAAGTGATGTTCAGGTTAGAACTATTAAGCTTTACTAATTAATAATTAAATGGACATTGAAGTTATGACTCCAAATGGATTATTTGGGTGGGAAAGAATCTAGTTATGAAATTAGAAACCATATTATCGAGATTTCAGTTCTAGTAAGTAATATGATGTTTTGAACTGATACTAAACCTAGTTCATAACAACACACGCATTCATTTGAGGAACAAAAACATGTATAAAAATAATAGTTATATTGATGAAATCAAGGTCCAAAAATGAAAAATGAAACTTGTCCAAAGCTGAACTATGTTTACGAGGAAAAAGACCAAAGAGATGTAAATCCAATATGAAAATCATTTAAGAATATGATAGTATATCACTGGCTAGCACCGAGCCATTTTGTGAAGTTGTCAAACTCGGTGTAGTCACTGTCGGAGATCATAGTCTGGTACCACGACTTCCCTGCTGCTTTGATTGCCAATGCCTCCTCCTGTAATATTTAAGAGTTTTAAATAAAGTTAGAGAAAACTCTAAATTCCGAACAAGAAAATTTTTACTGCTACAAATATACAAAGACATGATTCAGACAGACACTAACACACGAACTATAAAAGCAAAAGTCATGCCAAATGAAAGATTATGAAACATAACACTATCAATTAAAGACAATACTTCTAGACACCTAGACCACATAACAGATGTTAAAACAACAGACACAATTATTCAAACAGCGTGAACAAATGATAAACCAACAATAAGTGTGACAAAAGACAAAATAAACAAATGATATTTTACCTTGGTGACAATCTTCCTCTTCTTGGTAAGCTTCTCCTTCTTAGCCACAACCCTCTGCGCCTCAGCCAACAAAGACATCCTCTTAGCAGTCTTAGCATACGGATTCAACTTCAACATCACATTCAAATTCTTCAAAGGATTCTTCTTCATCACAGCCCTCTTCATATCCTTCTTAATCGGCTTCACCACACTCTGAACCTCATCAGAATTAATAATCCTCGCCAAATCAGCATTCACCATCTTAGCCCTAGGCAACACGTACCCTTTCTTCTTCTCCGAAGGAGTCTCAAAAGATCCATAGATACCTTCAAGCTTCTCAAAAGCAGACTTAGTCCAAATCACAAACCTCCCAACGTGACCACCAGGTGCAAGCTTCAACAAGTTAAGCCTCTCAANGAAGGTTCCTAAACGCCTTCACAATCTTCCCTCCTTCGTTACCGTAAACCACAAGAGGCCCTTTCCGACAAACATACCTCCTGTTCCTCATTTTCCCCACACCAGACCTAATCCCAATACTCTCCTTCGCCTTCTCAGCGTCATCATAAGCACCAACCTGTTTCAAAACCCTAATAGCATCTGACGTCTTCTCCACGGCTTCAACAGAGTCACTCACCACGAGGGGCATTTCCGGAACATTCTCAATCTTATGTCCACGTCCCATCACAAGAGCGGGAACAGCTGTCGCGGCAATAGCCGACACGATCGCGTGTCTCTTCATGTTCACGTTAACACGTCTGTGCCAAATCCGATAAACTTTGTTCGGAAAGGCCATGGTTCCGCCACGACACATGTTACCAAAGGCTGCTTGTCCCGCACGGTGAGTTCCACCTCCGGGAACACGAGGGATACGAGAGACGGCGCGTCCGGTTCCCCACGACTCGGCGGAGGTCTGGTGACCGGCTTTTGTGGAGACGGCGTAGGGCTGGCGGCTGTTGTTGGAGGTTTGGGCGTGGACGAAGTTGACCATGTCGGGACGGACGGGGGCTGTCATGACGGCGGGTAAGACGACGGTTGAGGAGTGATCGGTGGTCATGTCGCTGTCTAGGGCTTGGACAGTGACGAGTGGACGAGCAGCGGAGGCGGCCATTTCGCTGTTTAGGTTTTGTCTCACTGTCTTGAAAGACGTCTAGGGTTGTAGCTGATTTGGCTTCTGACGTTATTTATAGGGGAATTGGCTTTACTAGCCATAAAATAACATGTAATTAGGTATCTAGCTAAAAAAAACACACTCAACTATTATTATAATATATACTATATTATCTCTCCTTCCCGGTTAATACGTACACAAACTTGTTTTTCCTCACTTACTTACCACTTCTTCTTTTTCACTTACCTACCACCATCACTTCTTCCAATTCACTACCATTTTTTGTAAAAAAAAAAATTAGTCATTTGGATCTTTATCTATCATACCATGTACCAACTATCATCATTGCTTTTATATTAACCAATTTCATTTTGTTAACTACCATTTCCTTCATATTAGTCACCACCATCTTTTGAAAATTTATAGATGAGACAGCGTTACGGTGGCGTCCTCATTTTCCTGTAAGTTCTCCATTGTACTATGTTATTTGAACAGTATGTAATATGTTATTTCATTTGTTTACTATTCTGTTTCCATAATTTTTCATATTATGTATTATATGCATATTTTATATTAAATTAGGGTTTATATTTCCTTTTAAGGTTTAATGTCCTAATTTTTTAGGTTTAGTTTATGGAATGTTTGGATTGACTTTAGGGTAAACATTATCTCCTTCCCTGCAATCTTGAACATTAATATGTATTATATTATTTTGTTTGTTACTATTCTATTTCAGTAATACTTCATATTATGTATTATGTGCATAAAATTTGAGTTAGGGTTTATATTTTCCTTTTAGGGTTTAGTGATTAGTGTTTTAGATTTAGTTTATAGAAAATATGGATTGACTTTAGGATAAACATTACCTCATTCCTTGCAATCATGAACATTAATATGTACTATAATATTTTGTTTGTTACTATTCTATTTCAATAATACTTCATATTATGTATTATGTGCATATTTTAATATTTGAGTTAGGGTTTATATTTTCCTTTTAGGGTTTAGTGATTAGTGTTTTGGATTTAGTTTATAGAAGATATGGTTTGACTTTAGTATAAATATTACCTCATTCCTTGCAATCAAAGATATTTTAAAATTTGAACATTAATATATTCCATGCTATTTTGTTTGTTAGTATTCCATTTTGATAATGATTCATACGATGTATTATGTGCATTTTTGATATTCGGATTAGAGTTTATATTTTCTCTTAGGGTTTAGTAACTAGTGTTTTAGGTTTAGTTGGTAGAAGATTTAGGTTGATTTTGGGGTAAGACTACTTCATTCTCTGCAGTCATAAATATTTTAAAATTTATCCATTATGTACTATGATATTTTGTTTGTTACTATTCTGTTTTGATAGTACTTAATTTTATGTACTATGCACATATTTTGATATTTGGGTTAAGGTTTACATTTCCTTTTAAGGTTTAGTGATTATTGTTTAGGGTTTAGTTTTTAGAAAATCTGGATGTTGCGTTTAATTTTATTAATTTTGGATATATATAGAATATTATTATATTTATATCATTTTATATTTACTTAATATAAACTATACCATTTAGCATGTTCTATTCTGTTTATCTATTATCACCATAATCAACGTGGATACTATAACTCCCACTAATCTAGTATCTCTTTATTTTTATTTTTTTTAAATGACATATGCTTTTGTTACAGGTGGCTTAGAAAAAGGAGAGAACCGGCAAAATAAGAACAAAATGCTATGGGATCAGATAATATCAAATCATGTGCTATATTCTTAATTATCTCTCTAAAATTGGCTATCTCACCAATTAACCCTTATTTATACTTGTGTTTTTTTTCTGGGTTATTGACCGACTAATGGGCCTAATAAGACCTAGTTAGCCTAACTAAGATTACAATTCCTTGGGCGCCAAGTCTCGACATTAATACATGTTTTCAATTTTTAGTGTAAAATTTATTAATTTTATGTTATAATTATTATTTTTTGGTTGAAATATAATTAAGTGTATAAATAATTATGTTTTTATATAGAAAATATGTAAAATTAATTGTTTACTTAATTCATATCCACAAAGTTAAATTGACACTTAATATAAAATTGAGGGAATATATCATTATTGGCCTTTAGCTATAGTCCTCTCAACTCCAAACATTCTATATACGGCTTATATTTTTTGGAATCAAATAATATCTTTTTTTTTTGGCCTTTTGCTACAGTCTCTCCAAGTCCAAACATTCTAAATACAACTTATCATTTTTGGAATCAAATAATATATTTTTGTTTGCATTTTGCTACAATCTCTCCCAAGTCAAAACATTCTAAATACGGATTATCATTTTTGGAAGCAAATAATATCTTTTTATTGGTCTTTTTCTATAGTCCTTCCAAGTCCAAATATTCTAAATACGACTTATCATTTTGAAATCAAATACTCCTCTTCCATTTCTTCTGTTTCAAAAATGTTATTATAGAAAAAATGTTGTTTCAAAGTAAGTATAGTTCTATAATTTTCAATGTAGAATAGTGTTTTTATTTTAAAAATATATAAAACTAAATCTTCTCTTATATATTAATTGAGAAGTCACTTAAATGATTTATGTTGATGTCATTCATAAGATATTTCTCTAATTAATTGTTATAATTTGATTGGTTAGTGATTTTTTTTTATTTTTACTTACTTGAAAAATTAGTTGTTTTTTTTTATAACACTGAGACGTAAAAATATTCGAGACAATACAAAATGATAGAGAATCATAAGAGAAAAAGAAGATGTCAGTAGACATCAAAATAAAAAGGAGAAAGAACTTCACCCAACCGTTAAATGCTGGGCTTCCAGAGCGAGTAGATGGTGTAGCCATACGGGAGCATTGCTGGCGATGTAAGACTGGTGGCGGTGATCGCGAGTGACACTTATAGCAATAGCGTCAGCAGCTTCATCCCGTTCTTGAAGTGCGTGATCTAGACTCCAGAAAGCAATCTTGGATAGCAGAAAGCAGACATTGTGGCAGACAAGACTGAGACTGAGATGGTTATCCGGATTACTAAAAACGTCATGGAGGTCCTCGGAAAAAAAGAAAAAAATTAGTTAGTTATAATTATAATCTAAACAAATTTTAATAAAAAAATATTTATTTATTTTTCATATGTTTTAAATCGATATATGATAAATATAAAATTAAAATAAAATTCTAAAATATTCTCTATAATATATCACTTTTAATTCATTTATTTTGTAAACAAATAATTTGATTATAATTTAGAGATTTTTTTTGTCTAAAAAAAAAGACGGGTAATAAATCAAGTAATAAGTCACGAGTAACAAGCCAACAATGCCAAGTAGTTATTTTCATTACTTGCAAGTAATTGCAATAAACGGCTTGATACTCGACTTGAACAAAACGAGTACTCGATTTTAAGAGCCAAGTACGGATCAAGTATTGAGTATAATCTGATTATTAAGTAAGTGTGCCCACTAGTCTTGAAGACTTGCATGATGAAGAAGTGATGTTCAAGTTAGAACTATTAAGCTTTACTGATTAATAATTAAATGGACATTGAAGTTATGACTCCAAATGGATTATTTGGGTGGGAAAGAATCTTTTAGTTATAAAATTAGAGACCATATATTATCGAAATTTCAGTTCTAGTAAGTAATATGAAGTTTTGAACTGATACTAAACCTAGTTCATAACAACACACGCATTCATTTGAGGAACAAAAACATGTATAAAAATAATAGTTATATTGATGAAATCAAGGTCCAAAAATGAAAAATGAAACTTGTCCAAAGCTGAACTATGTTTACGAGGAAAAAGACCAAAGAGATGTAAATCCAATATGAAAATCATATAAGAATATGATAGTATATCACTGGCTAGCACCGAGCCATTTTGTGAAGTTGTCAAACTCGGTGTAGTCACTGTCGGAGATCATAGTCTGGTACCACGACTTCCCTGCTGCTTTGATTGCCAATGCCTCCTCCTGTAATATTCAGTAAAGTTAGAGAAAACTCTAAATTCCGAACAAGAAAACTTTTACTGCTACAAATATACAAAGACATGATTCAGACAGACACTAACACACGAACTATAAAAGCAAAACTCATGCCAGAATGAAATCTCCAATTGCAAACATAACACTATCAATCAAAGACAATACTTCTAGACAACTAGACCACATAACATATATTAAAGCCACAGAGACACAATTATTTAAACAGCGTGAACAATGATAAACCAACAATGAGTGTGACAAAAGACAAAATAAACAAATGATATTTACCTTGGTGACAATCTTCCTCTTCTTGGTAAGCTTCTCCTTCTTAGCCACAACCCTCTGCGCCTCAGCCAACAAAGACATCCTCTTAGCAGTCTTAGCAAACGGATTCAACTTCAACATCACATTCAAATTCTTCAAAGGATTCTTCTTCATCACAGCCCTCTTCACATCCTTCTTAATCGGCTTCACCACACTCTGAACCTCATCCGAATTAATAATCCTCGCCAAATCAGCATTCACCATCTTAGCCCTAGGCAACACATACCCTTTCTTCTTCTCCGACGGAGTCTCAAAAGATCCATAGATACCTTCAAGCTTCTCAAAAGCAGACTTAGTCCAAATCACAAACCTCCCAACGTGACCACCAGGTGCAAGCTTCAACAAGTTAAGCCTCTCAACGTGACAAAGCTCAACACCAGGAAGGTTCCTAAACGCCTTCACAATCTTCCCTCCTTCGTTACCGTAAACCACAAGAGGCCCTTNAGGAAGGTTCCTAAACGCCTTCACAATCTTCCCTCCTTCGTTACCGTAAACCACAAGAGGCCCTTTCCGACAAACATACCTCCTGTTCCTCATTTTCCCCACACCAGACCTAATCCCAATACTCTCCTTCGCCTTCTCAGCGTCATCATAAGCACCAACCTGTTTCAAAACCCTAATAGCATCTGACGTCTTCTCCACGCCTTCAACAGAGTCACTCACCACAAGTGGCATTTCCGGAACATTCTCAATCTTATGTCCACGTCCCATCACAAGAGCGGGAACAGCTGTCGCGGCAATAGCCGACACGATCGCGTGTCTCTTCATGTTGACGTTAACACGTCTGTGCCAAATCCGATAAACCTTGTTTGGAAAGGCCATGGTTCCGCCACGACACATGTTACCAAAGGCTGCTTGTCCCGCACGGTGAGTTCCACCTCCGGGAACACGAGGGATACGAGAGACGGCGCGTCCGGTTCCCCACGACTCGGCGGAGGTCTGGTGACCGGCTTTTGTGGAGACGGCGTAGGGCTGTCGGCTGTTGTTGGAGGTTTGGGCGTGGACGAAGTTGACCATGTCGGGACGGACGGGGGCTGTCATGACGTCGGGTAAGACGACGGTTGAGGAGTGATCGGTGGTCATGTCACTGTCTAGGGCTTGGACAGTGACGAGAGGACGAGCAGCGGAGTGATCGGTGGTCATTTCGCTGTTTAGGTTTTGTATCACTGTCTTGAAAGACGTCTAGGGTTGTATCTGATGATTCGGCTTAAGACGTTATTTATACTTGTGTTTTTTTCTAGGGTTATTGCCTGACTAATGGGCCTAATAAGGCGTAGTTAGCCTAACTAGATTACAATTCCTTTTTTTTTTTTTTTTTTTTAGATTACAATTCCTTGGGCGCCAAGTCTCGACATTAATACGGGTTTTCAATTTTTAGTATAAAATTTATTAATTTTATGTTACAATTATTTTTTTATTGGTTGAATTATAATTAAATATATAAATAATTAGGTTTTTATATATAAAATTAATTGTTTACTTAATTCGTATCCACAAAGTTAAATTGACACTTAATATAAAATTGAGGGAATATATTCTTATTGGTCTTTCGCTATAGTCCTTCCAAGTCCAAACATTCGATATACAGCTTATCATTTTGGAATCAAATAATATCTTTTTGTTGGTCTTTTGCCAAGTCCAAACATTCTAAATACAGCTTATCATTTTTAGAATCAAATAATATCTTTTTGTTGGCTACAGTCTCTCCCAAGTCCAATCATTTTAAATACGGATTAGCATTTTTGGAAGCAAATAATATCTTTTTATTGGCTTTTTTCTATAGTCTTCCCAAGTTCAAACATTCTAAATACGACTTATCATTTTGGAATCAAATACTACTCTTCCGTTTCTTCTGTTTCAAAAATGTTGTTATAGAAAAACATGTTGTTTCAAAGTAAGTATAGTTTTATAATTTCAATGTAGAATTGTGTTTTTATTTTTAAAATATATAAAAATAAATCTTCTTCAATATATTAATTGATAAGTCACTTTAGTGATTTCTGTTGATGTGTCATTCATAAGATATTTTTCTAATTAATTGTTATAATTTGATTTGTTAGTGATTTTTATTTATATTTATTTAATTAAAAATTTTAAAAGAAAACTAATCCTCGAACTATCTAATCAAATCTATGTTTTCAAACAAACAATTAAACGTCTTAAGTATAGATAAATTAACATAATCAGATTTCTGGAGTTTCATGGATTCTACGTGATGAAAATGGGTCTACAATAATGCATAGTCGTCGCGCCTACTCATTTATGCGCACGAAAACAGAGGCTGACTTGTGGGCTCTTTACTGGGCAGTGGAATGTTTACAGACCCTACATTTCTCAAATATTATCTTCGAAACAGCCTCGGAGGAACTGCATGATGTCCNTGATTCTCGGCACCAGTCGTACATTGCCCGACATGCACCTGTATGGCTTCATCATCTTCTCGCTTTGGAGTCTAAGTAAGAGAAGGTTTAGGTGAGGCTTCTATTTTCTTTGATGTCTATTGACATTGTGTCTTTGATTCAGTTTGTTTTCTACATGTTCTACTTTGTTCCCCAAACAATCAGTGTTATAAAAAAAAATTTATTTATAGGAACAACTAAATATCAAAGATTACATTATATAAATTTATGATATACTTATAAATACATATGCTACTACATAAACAATTAGAAAAATGGTTTTTAATATATTTATATGACTAGTGAATACAATAAATCATAAATTTCAGTAAACTAATTAATCTAAAATATTAATTAAATTTACTCAATCACTATAAATAAATATATATATATATATATATATTCTAAACTGTGTCAAATAATTCAAAGCATTTAAATATACAATTTGACAAATTCCAATCCTTTTCCAATGATAATACAATATCACAGATGAGTTATCACTTTTAAAAATGATAAAATATTTTTACTAAATATTAAATTTATATGGTAAGTCATTTAAAATTATATTAATCAAGAAAAAGTATTTAATTCACCTATTAGTATAAACAGATGAATTAAAATAATTAATTGGTAATAGATTTAAAATTATATTATATAGTAATTCATTTAAAATTATTATTATATGTTAAGTCATTTAAGTTTTATGTTAAACACTAAATAAAAATGAGTGAGAAAGTGTGATTTGATAAAATTATGAGAGAGATTGTTTAAACTAACCATTTTCTTAATTCATGTTTCATATTTATCTTAATCAAATTAATCCTTAGCTTTATAGAAATAAATTCTATTATATATTAATTGAAAAGTCACTTAAATGACTTTTTTATGTGTTGTTATTAGGTAAAATTTTTAAAATAATTATAATTTAATTGGTTGTTGACATTTAATAGTTATTTACTTTAAGATGATCTAAAAATAAAAGGTAACTATAGAAATAATTAATACAAATTATACCAAATAACTCAAGGGATATTACAAATAATGATTTATGGTTACTTATTACAGAATTTGTGAAAAAAATATATGTTATTAACTCATTTTTATCAATTATTTATGTATATTTAAATAAAATACTTTAACAGTTTTTATAAAAGAAAATTAATGTTTATATATTCTTATATAAAAGAATTAGATTTGTAGTTAAGAAATTATTATCACTGTTATGTTTTTTAAAACCTACATAAAAATGTTTACAAAAATCTTCATGATAAACCTACCAACATTATATTACTCCTATTGGAGCTACACAAAAAAAAAAATACTATCTTTTTTTTTTCTTTTGAAAACTAGAATATTTCTGATTTTCACGTGTTAAAATATAATATAAAATAAATATACAACTAATTATCTGAATTAATTATAATATTACTTTCTGTAAGAGAAAGATTTTTAATGACAAAGGTTTATGTTGTTTAACTATTTTAAATCTCACAGAATTTCTATATATATATACTGAACTTTTTGGTTCATTTTCTATTTGAAATTTAAAATTTAAAATTTCTTAATATAAGTTAAAAATACAACAGTGTAAACATAATATATATTTTTCATATAATATAGTTACCCGTAAAATTGGTGGCAAACACCTAGTTTTGTAATTTTTGTGTGCACTGACCTAAACAACAACTAAAATGAAATAGAGAGAGTAATATCTTGTTATTGGCCTTTTGCTGGGAAAATTGATTATTCATATCCAAACAGTTTCAATCGTGCAAATATAATCCGAACAAATTGTCAGTACCAAATACGACATGAACAACGTTATAATTTAAAAAAAAACTACTTGAACTTTTTAAAACATGCATAAACCTACATTGACCGTAAAAGAAGTTAGTCAACCGCTAAAATGGTGAAACGACGTCGTTTCGATTTCGTTATTTTTTCATAAAATATGCACATTTCGGAACTCGAACTCACGCCTTGTCACTCTTTAAAAGAGACACATCAACCACTAGACTAAAGCAACTTTTTTAGTTAATACTACAAATTTATAATTATATATGTTACTATACTTTTCATTTTTCTAATTAAAACTTTGGTTATTATAATTTTTGGTTCTTATAAATATATTTACATATTTAATAAACTTATAAATACTAAAATATAAATAATAAAATATTTATAATTATAGAAAAGCAAATATATTTCATATTTTGCAACTATTTACAAAATGTCCATATATTAATTATTTTAAAATTGTAAAAATTGAATGTTAATTTCTTTGTGTTTCTCAAAATTAATATAAGTTGAATATACTTTGCCAAAATAAAATAAATTACCATTCAAGTTTTAAAAATCTAAAATAATTTATATATGTAAATTTTGTATATTTTATTATAATATAATTTTATTAAAGATATAACAATTAAAAATGTTAATATATTTATAAGAATCAAAAATAATAATAAGCAAAGTTTTAATTTGAGAAGATGAAAAATATAGTAGCATATATAATTGTAAATTTGTAGTATTATTTACAAAAATGTCTTTAGTTTAGTGGTTGATGTGTCTCTTTTAATGAGTGACAAGTCATGGGTTCATGGGTTTGAGGCCTGATGTTGTTTTATCATTTTTAATGGTTGACTAATTTCTGTTACGGTCAATGTAGGTTTATGCACGTTTTAAAAAGTTCAGGTAGTTTTTCTGAATGATAACATAGTTCATGTCATATTGGCACTGGCAATTTGTTTGTATTGTATTTAGCACGATTGAAATTGTTTGAGTAGGAGTAGAGACTTTTCCCGCCTTTTCATATAGTCATTTGTAGCATTGATGATGGTAAAGAAAACATTGTTTGGAGTCAGGGGTTTGAGTCTTTCATTTTGCATATCATATTAAATTTTATAAACATAGCGATTAGTAGTGGTCCATAGTTTCTGTTTGGATTTTTCATCCTGTTAATTACATAGCTGGCTGCATATCCTGGAAAGACCAACAGATGAGAACCAGAGCTTGGCCATCTTTTTGTGTGGACACTAATATCTTACTTAACGTTTTGAGTAGAATTCTTCTGTGAAAGACATTGATGGAAGTGAAAGTTATTAATGAAGGAGCTTTTCTCATAGCCGAAAAGTGTTTTTCTTCTGTAGGTCATCCTTATTTGCTTACCAGGTTATTTGGCAGTGATATTTTTGATTAACCTCTTCCTTATTCCTTCGTTGTACATGGTGTAGTGGGTGTTGATTCTTGCTGTATATATGGTGATGGGAAACTGTGGCATTGTACTGATGGCATTTGATTTATAAATATATCTTTGAGGAAAAAAATCCTAATCATTTTGAATGGGACTGAGACTACTAGATTTACATCTAAATCTATACCTCTCTCTCTCTTTCTAGCTACCAATTCAGGTAATATTAGAAGTGTTTTCTTCTACTGTAATTGTATTTCAGGAAGAGGAAGATGAAGATGGGAAAGACTATATTAATTAGTAAGTATTACTATCTCAGTTGGAAAAAGTATCATAGGCAAAACCAAAAATAAAATCACAAGACTGAGTAACATGTGTGATAAACTAATATCACATGTTGGAGTTTTGATAAAGAAACTTAAACATATCCGATCCATCCAAAACCTCGTGATAATTCAAAAGTATTTAAACAAGTTCTTTATCCATGTTTTTTCTTCAAATTGTGATAATTGATTTTTACAAACGAACAAAAGAAAGATTCACTATGATGAGTACTGACATTTTTATTTCGAATATTTTATCATTACAATATCAACCAAAATAGAGACACCATATTAATCAGCTTAAAACTTGCCTTAACCACACCAAGAACAATATCAATCCCCTCTTGGCTTTATATATGCAAGAAAGAGAATAACATGTTTTCAGTCTCTAAAACACCTCTCGTTTACTGGTTTAGATCGAAAGGGCTTTCACCTTCGTAATTCCCACATGGATTATATTCACACACCACAAGAAACCCACGACCTCCATCACATTTCACACGTGCGCATCCAACAGCTGTCGTGGCTCGCCACACGAGCTGCGTGTAATGACCACACATCTCTCCCGATGCGCACGAGTTTGTTTTCGAGTCGTAGTTAAACCTCTCTTCAAACCATTTCATCACCACTCTCTCAGGCCACCACGTCTTCTTCTCACGGTACCAAAAAATGTTCTCGCCGTAAGACCCACCTGAATGTTGCATACTGCAATCGGGCTTACGCTGTTGGGCCCATTTATGAGCGAAACGGGCCAGGCCTCTGTCCCATCTGAGAGGTGGCACGCCTGAAGACTCACGCGCTACGTTGTGAGCGTTTAGAAACTCCCTTGCTTGTCTTGCTTTTCTGGCTCTGTTCAACATACGTGCAGCTGCATTTCCCATGCGAGGGATGAAAGTTCCGGCGGCGGAGTGATGGTCGGAGAAGAGGAGGAAGAGAAAGAGAAGACATGATGATGTGTGAGACAACGTCGCAGACATCTCCACGTCTTTGTGTTATTGTCGTGTCTCATCGTGAGTTTCTCTGTTTCTAAGGTTTGTTTTTGTTACGTTATTCAGTTAAGAGGTTTGCCATTTTTCAACAGTTTGTTTAATTCTTATTTTTGGGTTGATACAAAACACATGAAACCATAAAACTGATGTATATTTTTAGATTTTGTTTTAACTTCCAACCGTTAAGGTATGCAAGTACACTACTGTTCAAGAAATCGTTAAGCCGTAATTATGTGCTTTATGGAGGATAAGTGTTTTGCGGCTGCCTAATTTGTATAGAAAATTTGTTTTACTTATGACTAATTTGTAGATGTTAAACTGATTTTTAGAATATTGTAACTAACTCTACAAGGTTCTGAAAACCTCTTGTAAGAAATGAACATCAGCGGATTTTGAGTGTCTCTTTAACCACTCATATTACCTTAAATGGAGTTTCTTGGCGCAGTTTACTCCGAAATTTAGACAAAAATGGAATTGTGGTTGTTTTCAAGTGTGTTTGCTTAAACATTCACTCCACATGAAGATGTTGACTAGATAAATCAGTTAGAAACGAGCTACATATGGGTAAAACATTGGCGGTTGTGGGAACTCCATTATTAAACCTTCTTTTTTTTGGTGAAATATGTTAAGACATTATTAAACTTTTGTAAGCCTTTTTAATGACGTTGTACACAAGAAAGAGCAGGAACTTGTCTCTCATTTGTAATGTCTCATGTAGGGAGTTGATACAATATGAAAAAAAAAATTATATAAAATGTGACAAATGTTATGTATGAGACCTTAGTAAGAGAAACTACACTTACATAGATCAAGAACAAAAATAACATAAGTTTCCATTGATAATCAATCAATCATCATCGATCAGATAGCATAAATTGGATTAACCTCCGATTCAGTCTCGGACGGATTCGCATTATGCCACGAGCCCGTTCCATTTCTACCAAACTTCTTCTTCTTCTCCTTCTTCCTCACCTTCCTCGTCCTCTTAGACTTCACAACATAATAAGTCATTATACTCAAAATCCCCGTCATAGTCACGGTTCCTATAACCGTAACCACAATCGCTGCGTATCTATTTCTCCGACCAACCACAATGTAAGAGGAAGAAATGAACGCCACGCTGGTGCAGACAGATGCCAACCACATCAGTTTATTGATTACTTCCACCACACGTCTCTCCGTTTTAGTCTCCCCTCTCACTAACGTGATCTGCACGACAACTACTGCTAACGAAGTGAAGAGCGCAATGGCGTTGAATATAAAGAATATCTTGAATGATGTTGCGTGGACCATCACGGCCACACCGTTGTCGTCGTCGCCTCCTGGAACCGTGAAAATGGCGGCGAATGCCACCGTGGCGAAGAGGACAGCCACCACGGTTACCGAGTTGGTCGCATTGTTGATTCCAGCTCTGTGGAGTTTCCTTAGCTCCTTGGCGATTCCGTCCACGTTTTTGTTGGTTCTTCGGGTTTGTTCTAGCTGCGTGTGGACGTCTTTTTTTATCTCGGTCACTGTTTTTCGTAGCTCGTCTCTTGGCTGGTTCAGTTCGTTGGCTTTGAGCGCTCCACAACGGGATAATATCTCTTTGATCTCTTGTGTTTCCTCTGAATGTGTGAGTCCTTCAGCTATGTCATAAGCTGTTTTATGGTCTCGTGTTAGTGCATTCACGTTTGTATCCGGAAGTTGTAACAGCTCATTCACAATCTGCATATCAAAACAAGAATCAAGAATCATAAATCAAGAATGCAAAACAAGAATCAAGAAACCAAAATCATAAAGCAAGAATTAATTTAAGCAAGAAAAGAAAAATCAAGAATCAAGAATTATAAAACAAGAAACAATAATCAAGAATCATAAAACAGGAAAAGAAAAATCAAGACTCAAGAATTATAAAACAAGAAACAATAATCAAGAATCATAAAACAAGAATCAAGAATACTATAACAAGAATCAATAATCAATAATCATAAAACAAGAATCAAGAATCAAACCGAACAACAAATAAAGTGTGAAACAATCAACTTTGTCATTTTACCTCTGCTCTTTTCTTACGTGTAGCGATGTGCAACACGGTGTTACCAAACTTATCAGGAAGCATGACGATAGCTGGATCAGCTCTAAGGAGTAATCTCACGACTTCTGAGCTAATTCCTTTCACAGCCATATGTAAAGACGTTTGTCCTTTCTTGTCTGTTCGTCTTGCTAACTGCGGATCTTTATCAAGCAACGTTCTCACGATCTCTACATGACCTTGACGTGCAGCTAGGTGAAGCGCGTTTTTCCCATTAGATCTTGAAATCTCAAGTAAGCTTGAGTCTTTAGCAAGCAACTCATTAACTACTTCTGCATGCCCTCGCGTTGCAGCTGAGACAAGTGGTGTTGCGTTTGATTGAGCTACTGTTTTACTCAATAGAGGTTCATGCTCAAGCAGTAACTGGACAATATCTGCAATAAAAGAATATCACCGTTAGAAAGAAAAAAAAACAATGCAATCTTTGTTTTTGTTCAATCCACGCTTTATCGTTGGTTTTCAACTTAAAAGAATTGGCTATAAATAAACCGTTTTTTACTTTTCGAAAAAATATTAGTTAATTATTTTTCTAACTATCGATGTGAGACTTGGTTAGTGAGGCTCACCTCGATGGCCTTGACTACAAGCAATGTGTAAAGCGTCAAATCCAGAAAGATTCTTCTGCATAAGAGACTCTTTGGTGGTGTAACACAAAAGCTCTTTCACAACATCAATATTGCCTTTCTCTGCTGCTGTAAAAAGTGGCGTCTCTCCCAACTCATTCACCTCGTTTACCACAGCTGTCATTATTTGTGCTACCTTTACAGTTTTCAACACAAGACAATAGAATCAAAACAAGTTTCATTTTTAGATTTAAATATGAGAGAGGAAGTCACCATCATATCATACCTCGTCATCAAAGTCAGCTCCTGAAATGGTACCAGTAATTTGAGAATCAATGTCACTAAGAATCTGCTTAACAGCAGCCAAATCTCCTCGTTGAGCAGCTAGGTGAAGCTCAGTGTCGTTGTGGCGACCAGTGACTTGTTTCACATACTTCTTTTTACCCGTTGGATCAAACCGTTTTCCCGAATTGGAAAGTCCTAAGGACTTGCTTGAGTTAGACACCATTAAAGCCTTACCAGAATTGGATAGAACCAGAGTCTTTCTTGGTGTTGGAGTTGGTGACGACAGGTCCGCTACAATACTCCCTGCCGGACTCACCGGATCTATCGCCAAACCCTTCTCCATATCCGGTTCTAGCTCCTTCTCTGCGAGAGTCAGATTGATAATGCATTGTTTGCTTGATTGTCACGCAAATGACAAATCCATCAAAGACAATTTAAGACCTAACCCTAAAAAGTGTAGCTAATCTAATCACACGTTTTCTAATTCCGAAACAGATTCTCTTAACGATTTGAATCAGAATTTAAAAATGAAGGGCAATGAAAATTTGTTTCATGTTTCTTATACTATTCATCGATATCTACCTTCTTGGATTCTGGATCCCATTTTCAGAGATAAAAGAAGAGAGCTTTCAAAGCGGGATCATGATAGACCACAGATTCTGGTTGTGAGATTCGTCGTACTCGGTTGCCAACGGTGCCTTCACCGTCACGGCAAGGGGTTTGAGATCTGATTATGGTTTCATATGAAGCAGAGAGCATACATTTTTGGCATTTTTTTTTGGGCGAGTAATTTGGGTTGTCTTCTTTCGATCCTTCTTTGTTTTTTCAGTTAGGGATAATATTACCACGTCAGCAGCTTACACACAAAAGACAGAACATATGGTGTTGTAAACTCATCTATTAGTTAACCCTTTTTTAGAATGTTTGCTCTGTAATCGTAAACTATTATATTTTCTAAAATATTTATTATAATTATTTTTAGAGATAATGATAATGATTGCTCTGTAATTAGATACTACCGTCTGCGATCCCATAATCTTGTCTTAACAAATGTATGTGTCATGCGATGAAATAAATCTTAGCTAAACAAAAAAATTATGCATGGTAACCTGTAGTCTGCAGACCATTACTTTACGTCGCATGATTGTATGGTTTCTATAAAAGCTACTCTTTGATTAACAAAGTGATTGTATTAAAGTATTGTTATGCTCTCTTGGTCTAGGCCAGCGATTGATATCTCTGGTTATTCTCGTTCCTTCTAATTCCTGGTTATTCATAAGCAATATGTCATAGAAAACATGGATTACATGTTTGAACTTAATACATCATTTCGTAAATATGATCACTTCTATCAAATATAAACATAAGATATTTTACGGTTAACTATTACTAAATGAATGACAAGTGGAATACCAATTTAATATAGTTTAAATATTTTTGGGTCAACATTTACCAACTTGAAAAGCGCAGAAATTTTTTATGATTAAAAATTTATATAATTGGGTTTTGTCTTAATTTAAAGAATGTTTTGGTATAAAATTAGTTTGCTAAAATTTATGGTGATATTTGTTTTTCATTAGTTTGTAGTTTCAGTTTTTAGTTTTAGATTTTATTTTAAATTTTGGTTTTTGGTTTTTAGTTTTTAAGTTTCTATTTTTGATTTTCAACTTTTGGTTTGGTTTTTTAATTTTTAGACCCGCTGAGTTAGTTTGAACTGATATTACCTACAAACAAATCTCAATTAATCGAACATGTAATTTAAAACTGAAAAGATGACAAAATAATTTTCTAAAAATTTTGAAATAGTTTATTTTGTAAATAAAAAAAATAAAAAAATATAACTTGCGTTTTCAGCTTTTGGTTTTGGATTTTAGTTTTTAGATTTGGTTTTTGGTTTTGCTTTCCATTTTTTTAAAATCTGTAAATTATTTAAGAAAAATAAAATAATAAATTATTTAAAAGTTACCATTAAAATTTATCAAGATAGAGTGATTGTTATTTAAAATAAAAAATAGTAACATGTTTTAAAGTACATGATTTAAATAAGTGATTAATAATAGATAATTTTGTTTTGTTGAAAATATTAAATATTTTTGGGCTAAAAAATATTAACATGTTTTAAAGTACATGATTTAAATAAGTGATTAATAATAAATAATTTTTTTTTCTTGAAAATATTTAATATTTTTGGGCCTGAAAATAGTAATTGATATTTGATTCATTAAGGTGGAAAGTTTATTTAATGTTTTTTGGAGTTTTCTTAAATACTAAGCCCAAAAACCAAACAATTAAATGTCATAAAAACAAAAGTAAGCCCAAAACTACATTCCATAAATAACCGCCGGTTTAATTTAAGTAATGTGGTTCAATCAACTATATAACTTGTATTATTTGTAACACTCTAGAAAAAAGTCCAAATTTAAATGACAACTTGTATCAGTAGATTAAAAAAAATGAATTTATTTTAATAGAATAGATATAATTAACTTTATGTTTGTTGATCAGACCAAAAGACTTTGTTTTTGTTTAGCTATCGTGCTTATGTTATAACTATTGTTACTATGGACTATATAGTCTATATCTATCAAAAGATCAAGTAGATAGGTGGTAAATAAATTGTGTTGAAGCTCCAACTATGGTTGGTTTCTCTTCTTTTTGTTATTTTCATTTTGTTAGTTTTATCCTTTGTAGTATTCTGAATTAATATAGCTCATACGTTCATACATATAACGAGAGAACATTTTTCAGTGGCTTACCATATCATTTATGGTTATACCGTAATTTTAAGTAACATGAAGATAATAAACGCAAAGCAAGGATGAACATAAAATTGATAGAATACTATCACTATTCTATCTTTCAAAATATATTTCCCCCTTCAAAATCTCCTGCATGACAAAGATCGCCTCTTCCGTCGAGAAGCGCTAGGACTTGTAACAAGACCAAAAGATGTCCGAAACACACATGACTTCTCCAAAACATCTTTCCCATTAAACAACTCCGACAAGTACTTTCCCACATCTTCAGGGGTATACCTGACATTCCACCCACCTTCCATTCCCGCCAACATAACAGAATTTACATGAGCGTTGTAAAAATCACGATAAACCGGCAACAGCTTCCCCACGATGGAACTTCTCATCTCCTCCAACAGTTTCTGATCAGATACGACGCACGTGCTCTGCGACTCGCACGTGTTCTCGAAACATTCACTAAACATCTCGAGCTGCCTCTTCGCTTCCTCCGGAGACATCTCCACCTTCTCCCCGGGACACATCGACGCGAGCGGCTCCCACGCGAGCCTCTCGTAGCTTCTCGCGAACTGTCTGACTTTCTCGAAATGTCTCGCGATCCACTCATCCCCGAGGAGATGCTTAAGGCCCGTGGAGGAACGTGCGCGTGACGCCACGTGGTGGAGGTTGTTGGCTAAGAAGAGATACTGCACGGAGAAGTCCTTGTACATCTCAGCTTTGCCGTCGATCTTGCAGAGGAGGACGAGGATCATCCACGCGAATCGCACTCTCACCTCAGATCCCTCTGATTCATGCGTGACGTTGAAGTAAGACTTAGGAAGCAATGCTTTAGCGGAAGAAGATGATCCTTTGAGTATGTTCACGAGAGAACCATTGTACTCGGCGAGGCGAATGAGGTGGTCCATGGCGGAGATGGTCATCGGATGCACATCTCCGCCAGGGACCACCGTCTTCGACGAGTCTTTCCTTATCTCGGACTCAAAGTCCACCAGGTGAGAGAGAATAGACTCACTGAGTCGGTTAAGCGAGTTGAGAGCTTGAGACCGAACCGCGGAGACCGATTGGAACGAGAAGATGGACTCAATCGCCGGTAAATTATCGGTGATGGTGACGTACATATCAAGTAAACTAAAAATCTTTTTAGGGTTTGGAGATTTCTTGTCTCTCACGGCAAGACTTTCAGGTAACCCTAACAGAAGCAGAGCTCCTTCTTTAGATATGTCACGGAAACATGACTCTCTGAGAGAAACAGAGCCTTCAAAGACATCATCACATAATGTTTTCTCTCCGGTGAAGAGTGTCTTCATCGCGACATTAACCGCATCAATCCATGTCCTCATCTTCATCTCAACAACCTCACAAGGCATCTTCTTAACCTTGGAAGAGCTTATCTTCTCAACTCCGAGACGATAAATCCCTTCGTCTACTATCGATTTTCTAAACGATTTATAAGTACTCGCACACTCTTTCGCGTAACCAGCTGCGATCATGCACTCAGCGATGGACTTGAGCTCCTTCATAGAGTTCTTGGAGACCTCTTCAACGTCAAAGATTGAGTCACCAACAAGACGATACTCGTGCCTAACGTCCTCACCGTAGGTAGAGACGGTTTCAGGATCTAGATGCGCACGGTTCATTGAAAGAATCTGGTAAAACTCGCTCTGGAGACGTTTCATAGCGATCTGCATTAGCTTCTGCGCTCTGAGGAGATTCTCAGAGTGTGGATCTTCTTTAATCAACGAATCCATGGCATTCTGTATATCCTTGACGCCTTTCAAGAACTTCTTGGCTTCTTTCTTGCTCTCACAAAACAGAGAATAGAATTTCGTTGTGGTGACGTACTCTGTGTTCCATTTCTCGATGATCTCTGCTGCATTATCGATGGTACGGTCGATCTCTGATGAGTCGAAACCTTTCTTAGGTATTGATGGATTAGGTTTCTTTTTGGAGTAAGTTATTTTTGAGAAGAAGCTGAAACCGGTTATGGTTCTCATCATGTTTAAATGTTTTTGTTGTTGCAGGAAGCTTGAAGGGGGAAAGAAAAGAGTTTCTTACATTAAAGAAATGTAACGCCTTGCTTTTGTGTGGATGGATTCAAGAACCAGATGGTGAAGGTGGTTCCCTTTTTGAAGAACCTACCACTGAGTCTAGATTCAGGGAAGCGGTCGTTAGAAGAGATAAGTTTGTAGACTTATTTATCTGTTATACAACGATAATGAATTATTTAGGGAGTTAATCGTTGTGCTTACCAAAATGAGTCAGAAATATAAGGAAGACCTTTGACTCATCTTTGCCCTTCACGCGTCATCGTCATAGACACAGATTCTATTTTCGTTTTGGAACATTCGAGAAAATATTGTTTGTTGGAAAAAAAAACAAAGCCCATAATTTTATTTTGTTTCCAGTAAACCTAATTTTATTCGACCGTCTTACAATGTTTTATTTTGTTTCCAGTAAACCTAGACATGAAAAATATACATATATGTTTCTTAATGCAAGAGTACTAAAAAGTAGTGTTGGGTTACACCACCTGCTCGCTTTGGAGGCTCAACTGTTAACGATTGGGTGAATTTCTATCTCATTATTGTTCTTTAATTTTGATGTCTACTGACATCCCCTTTTTTTCTTCTATAATTCTCTACTATTATGTCCTGTCTTGAATACTTTTACGTATCAGTGTTATAAAAAAAAAAAAAAGTAGTGTTGGGTATCATTATTCGATATCGCTTCATTTTTATTTTTATTTTTTTCTGTCGGCTGCCCATCTATGATAGATAAAGTGGTGGTTAGACGAATTGATTCTCTCAGGAGCACTTTTATCTAGTCGGGACTGATCTATATGGGAAAAGATGTAGCATCTGACTTTTTTTGCTAGTGCATCTGCTCGACCATTCATACTCTTAGGAATATTAGATAGACTCATATCCTTGAAATCCTTTTGTAATCTCTAGAACACCTTGATCTTTGTCGCGAAAGTCGGCCAATCCACCGGATTGATAGTCATATGCACTAGGTCCGAGGCGATATTCACTTTATATTCGTTACTTGTTCCGTATTCGCTTTAAAAATTTAAATATTTAGGGTTGTCAAATTAAGTAACAAATCAACATATTTCATTACTTATAAGGAATAAAACAAATATCAAATATCATTTTATTTTTAATATTTGCCTAGTTACTTGTTATTTGTTACTAGTCTTACAAAATATTCGTTACTTGCTAGATACTATTTGTTACCTGGAAAATACTACTTGCCTTGTCATTGTTTGCTTTACAATAATCTTTTAGAACATCAAAATAAAGTGGAGGAAGTACAAGTTTTTATGTGGTCTTTCAATATTTTGAATGTTTATTTTCATTTTTGTCTACTTTTTAAAAAAATTATATACTTTTTAGATGTTAAGATCTAGAATGTGTGTATTAATTGGATGTTCACTATGATCACTTGCAAGTAATCAAGAAAATAAGTACTTCATTTATCGAATAACAAGGAACTTACAACTATAACAAAAAATTGCAAATATTTTTTATTTTTTTTGAATATCTAGAAGTTCTGGGGACAAAGCCCATAATCTCCCAAGTTCGGGATCCGGCGGGTAACTTCTACTATGGTGAAAAGGCCTATAGTATAAAGCATTCCTCTCATAGTGGATCAAATCCAGGAATGCAACATCACCAACGCATGCGCTTAAACCAACTGGACAACCACATCTGTGGTTAAAAATTACAAAGAGTCAATTTGCTCAAAATACTAAAAGGTGTTGAATACTTTAATTTTGGGGAGAAAAATTGATAATGGGAAGAACCAATAATATATTAGTTGTGTGTAGGGAGTGCAAATTCCCAATTGCAAATACTTGATAAAACAAATACTTGTTTTAAACAAATTTAGTACGAATAGTAAATGGAATTACTTGAACAAGTCAAGTAACAAATAACGAAAAATTGGCAAATACTTGTCCCGCACTCACCCCCTACTAAAAAGGCATATGCATGTAGCACATTTTATGACACTGTCTCAGTGCTTTACATAAAACTAGAGCAGACAAGACTTATCTGTGTGCGTATATTTCACTACGTGCCACATACTTTTAAATAACATTCTTTGATATTTGATTACATTGTTCCATGTTATATACTATTTTCCAAATAAAATTTGATGGAATCCTAGATATTCATACCAAAATATCCTGGTCTCAAATTTGCAATTTCAGAGAGAGTTGTAATATATAGCAACAACAAGGACCGCATAGCGCAGTGGATTAGCGCGTTTGACTTCGGATCAAAAGGTCGTGGGTTCGACTCCCACTGTGGTCGCATATTCTTTTCCATTTTGGTTGGGATTTAGGAAGATAAATTTAAAGAAGGTACTGACTGGTTCAATTATCTTTAACGATGGATCATGTTTGAACTTCGAGTTCCACCTGGTGTTCAGTTGCATATGAGAAAATATTCCTTTTAGTTCCCCATGAACATATGCTTATAAGTTATAACTCAATTCTTTCCGAGTTCTGTAACAGCCTTAACATGATAAGCATATTTAGAAGTGAGAACTTTATAATTCCATGATAATACTAGGTTTCATGGTTTGAAAGCATAAACAAGTTTATAACTCAATTATATTATGCGTTAACTCATCTTTGTGTTTTACTATAAACAACACACATACAGTTAAAAATGGAGAGTGCCTTTCATTTTGCTTAAATTTCAGCTCCTTTTAAGTAGAATATTAGCACGAAGTTAAGAAAATGCAAAATATCAATAGGAAGCAAAATCCATGTTGGTGAAACTGTTTGACAAAATAGCACAAAGCGAAGAACAAAACAAGTTTCCATCAAAAACACAAAAGCTGAAACAGAGTCTCTAGTAGAAAGATAGTTTAAACTTTGATAGCGTACTTCCTGATTGGGAAATACATCTCCTTCTTCTTCTCACGCTCCGTCTTCAACGAGAGCTGCAAGGACAAACAAAAAAAAAACCGAGAAAAACATATAAGAAACAAGACAAATGATTAATCAATGTTGTAATTTTGGTCAAAAATGAAAGCCGACCTGGTGTTTGGTGAGGCGTCTGCGGATAGCACGGGTCTTCTTGGGACGGAGATCAAGAGGGATGAACTTCTTGTTCTTGTATGCCTCTCTAAGTGCAGATTTTTGCTTCTGAGAAGTCACGGTCAACACCTGAGCTATTGATTTTCGGACAACCTTGCTGTTTTATTACAAAACACAAAACAGTTTCAGATTCAAACATCTTTACATGTAACACAGATGCAATAAAAACCATGAAACGTAATAAAAACACATTAAAATTCGAATTCTCATCAATAATACACATAAATCAAGAAATGAGTTAACTCGTTTTCGACATCCTAAACCTCGAAATCAAACAAGTGTAATAATCTTAAGTTTGTAAGAATATAGTAGTGTAATAACGTACATTTTAGAGAGCTTGTTGGGAGCACCACCGGTGACTTTAGCGACACGGAGGAGAGCGAGCTCAGCCTTAAGATCCTGGAGCTGATTCTGCAGATCGCTCTTCGACTTGTCCCTCAATTCATGAACCTTAATCCTCGCTACATACACGAAAATACAATCAGACGAATACGATTTACGAGGTTCCGAATCAAAATATTTTAGCTGTGACTCATCGACATACCCATCGTGTTCTTCACTCCTGTTCCGCCGCTGCTGCTACTCTTCTTTGGCTCAGTGTATTAGAAACCCTAGAAATGGAGGAACAGGATTTATATATGAAGCCGCTTTTAATCAAAGAGAGAGAACAAAAAGAAAACCCTAGTCTCCTTAATGGGCCTAGTAAAGCCCATTTAATATCACTAGACCGAAAAGAATACTTAAATGGGTCTAACTCTTTTCTCATCTGCTGTTTAAACCGGTATTATCGGTAAGTTGTTTTTTCTTGGTCGGTCAACCTAACCTGGTTTAAGTAGTTAGGAGGTTCTTTTCAATTGACTGTTGAGTATTCATTTGATTGGTGGTTACTATATAGTGGGGACCCACATATTGTAAGGAATAAACAACATTCTCCTGACTGATGTCTCCTTTTGTGGCCTGTTCTGTAATGGAGATTCTCAGGTTTAGCTCTCTGCTACCTTGCAGAAAATGGGCTAAGAGCGATTGGCTTGTGGCTTCCACTGGATTAGTCTTGGTCTTGTTATTCCTCTCTTTCTTCTTCGATCCCACTGTCCTCCCCTCCATTACGTCCCCACCTAATCTGGTCAAACTCAAGTTGTCTAGTACAGCTAAAGAAAGAGGAGCATGTACTGTCTCCTCCTCCTTTTCTTTTTTTTTTTTTTTATTGAAAGTGATGATCTTTTGTAGTTTGCTTGGATGGAAGCTTGCCTGGGTACCATTTTGACAAGGGTTCAGGAACTGGATCCAAAAGCTGGCTAATTCATCTTCAAGGTGGAGGCTGGTGCAACACGATAGCGTCGTGTTCTGATCGAGCAATGACTAGGTTAGGCTCTTCCAACTACTTTGAAGATGAAGTTGAGTTTCCAGGTGTTTTAAGCAGTGACCCATCTCAAAATCCTGGTACGAGATAAACCTATATATAGTCGTCTTGTAATGCTTGTCTATGTGATGTTTTGAATGTATAGTTGTCTTTGTTCTTCTTGTAGAGTTCTTTAACTGGAACAGAGTTGTGATACGTTATTGTGATGGTGCTTCTTTTGCTGGACACCCTGAAGCTGAATTCAAGGTAGTAAGGCTGAGCATTTGTGTCAGTTTCTATCTTGAGCAATAAAAGATTCATTGTCTTTCATGTTTCTCTCTTCTCAGAACGGAACAGGGCTTTTCTTCAGAGGCCAACTCATTTGGGAGGCTATTATGGATGAGCTGTTGTCGATGGGCATGTCAGATGCCAAACAGGTATCTTATATAATAGTTTTGCATCAGATAGAGATTAATATCAGCTAGAGGAAATTGTAGGGAATACTTACAGGATGTTCTGCTGGTGGCTTGGCAACTCTTATACATTGTGACTACTTTCGTGATCATCTCCCTAAAGATTCTGATGTCAAATGTGTTTCTGATGGTGGCTTCTTTCTCAACGTGTATGTTTCCTCTCATAAATTTTCCTTTACTAATAAAATTTACAGACTTGTCAAGGTTCTAGTGCTGTTTTTGTTGTTGTTAAGTTCTTTGGGTGTAAGCTAGTTTAAAGAAGCAAAACCTGTAAGAATATTACTCCACAGAGCTAGAAAGTTACTGTCAATGTGGAATCATCTTAATAGTGTCTTTTAGTCTCAGCAAAGCTATTTTCTCTTCTTTTTCAGGCTTGATGTACTTGGAAACCCTACAATAAGATCTTTCTATCATGATGTTGTGACCTTGCAGGTTTGTCATTCACTTTCTAGTTGAAAACATACTTTTCTTGAATTCTTCATTTATATGAACAAGAACATGTCATGGCTTCTTTCTTTGCATGGTTCTGTGATGATTTTGCTATGGCTGATTCCAACCAGGGCGTAGATAAGAGCTTGGATCAGAAATGTATAACCAAAACGGATCCATCTAAGGTAAGGTTTCTATCTTTCTGGATTGATCATGATTGGTTCTGCGACTTGCTTAACATATGATTTGCAGTGTATGTTTCCTCAAGAATTCATTAACAACATAAGAACACCAGTCTTCCTTGTCAACTCAGCTTATGATTCTTGGCAGGTTATAACTTTTCTCCTGTTTCTATTTGATCTTTTTTTCCAAATTTTGGTACTAATATCAAGAACATATTCAGATTCAGAATGTCTTGGTACCAGCTTCTGCTGATTCAGATAAGAGCTGGGCAAAGTGCAGACTGAATATTAAGGAATGTGATGCTGCACAGATGGAAGTTCTACACGGTAGATTACTCCTTTAGTATTGTTTTATAAATTGGTTAGTTGCATAAGTCCTTTTTGATCTGCAGGTTTTCGCAGCTCTCTGATGGATGCCATAGGGAAGTTTAATCAGAACAAAGCTGGTGGGATGTTCATAGATTCATGCTTCACTCATTGCCAGACAGTTACTGCAACATGGCATTCCCCAACTTCAACAAGAATCGAAAACAAGGTAAATAATCTTTGACACACAATCTGTTGCTTTCTTCTTACAGTTGAACTGATCAGGTTTTTTCTCTCTTCTGATTTTTTATTTATTGGAACAGACAATTGCAGACTCTGTAGGTGACTGGTACTTTAACCGAAAACCGGTTAAGCTAATTGATTGTCCTTACCC
Organism: Eruca vesicaria subsp. sativa; assembly: GCA_932364175.1. NCBI lineage: Eukaryota > Viridiplantae > Streptophyta > Magnoliopsida > Brassicales > Brassicaceae > Eruca > Eruca vesicaria. The sequence goes on from CAKOAT010197376.1 coordinate 175,199, forward strand.
GTGCAACCCCTCTTGTCCTTGAAGTTCATTTAAACTTGCCTTATAAGTTATAGCTGAATTGACCAATCCATCCGCTTCTGGATGAATCCGGTGAGTCACAAAGGGTTTTCTTGTTCTTGAAGCATGAAGAATTCTAATAGAAAAATTCACCTTCTTTGAATTTAAAGTAGTTGATTCGTCACCGAGAGAGACTTTATTACAAAAGCAACACATATTCACAGTCCACATTGGCATACTTCCACGTTGGAATCTCTTGAGATTGCATATGTATATAACGTTGTGATCTTAATGTACTGAAATAAGGTTGGTTATTATGTATAAAGAAGTTCCAGTTTTAACAGAGCAGTAGATATTGAGATCTTTGAGATAACATAGTCCAAAACCAAAGAACAACTAGCAACTATTAAAAACGGTTGCAATTATGTTTAATTTAGTCAATTGACTACATAACAAAAGATTTGAATACGTTTAAGCAAATAGTAGCACAGAAGAACATGGAGGCTTGATAAAAGTATCCATGGTAATGGGGAAGAAAACTAAATCTTAATCGTTATAATGTAGCTTTTATTTCGGATACTCGGCCGGATTTGAGATTTTAGGGGGTATAAACACTTATTAAGAATGTTAATATTATAAATCATAATTTGGGAGCATATGTCTACATATAACTCTAAAAAATTGGGGGCAGCTTCTAAAGTTTTATTGGACTGTATCACTCTTAAAAGTCAGATTATGAAGGAAGAAAAAGGTTAAAAACAAATGTGTTGTCTTTTAGAGTTATCAACCATTAATGTTCTTTCTGTCTTTCTTTTCAATGTGTGATTTTTTATTCTTGACATCTTCATGGAGAAAGAAGAAGGCTGGATGTGACGAACCATACCAATGAGGTATGTCCTCTACACGTCTAAACAAGAATGTTGCGTTAAGGCAACTACAAGAGGGGTAAGGTCAAGAACCCTTTCTAAAGAAAAATCAAGGTATTATTTTTAGTAGCTTGTTCTTTTTTACTAAAAGCAGACACTAAACAACTACTTGTTTGAATATTTAAACTCGTTAAGAATCGAATAAAATTTTCAAAAATATAAATAACTCCTGATTGTATGCATCCTTACGTTACCTCCTCCTACTTGTAGTTTTACCACATGTATATTGGTGTAATATAGTTTAAGAAATCACGATATATGTAGGAAAAAGTCAGAGATTAGATGAGATTTTAATCTCAAAACTCTTTGCTTCCACGTTCTCAATCTCGACATCGTTGACAATTTTTTTATAAAGATCCACAAAATGTAATTACGTGCTTAAGCCTAATCTATTGATAAGCTGATAAACTAATTGACTTATATTATAATATTTTCTTTGAAATAATGTTCGAACACTCTGTCCTGATGAACTCCTGATCATGGCAGTTGATTGAGTTATTCTCATAGACCAGTAGTAGTATAATTATCAATTTATTATATTATTGAGGTCTGTAAAAAATTGGAAATGGTATGTTGAAATTTTCAAAAGCTTTTTTTTTTCTTTAATTAGGAAATTTTATTGCACAGTTCATGCAATGCATATCGCAACGTAAGCAGCCAGCTGCTCCTTAAGGAATATCTGGTATCTTTTTATGATATTAGTTTCCAATCTGTTAAAATGATAATTTTGTATTCTGCATTCATACTTAGTCATTGCGATATTCACACATAAAGTTTGAATATTAGTGTGTTATTTATAACGGCCTTTATTATTAAAAGGATGTAATATTTAAATGGTTGGGGGCCAGTAATAACATTGTGTTTTATCACATTTGGAAAAATGACTAAACCAGTTTTCTACATAAGCAAAAAAAAAATATTAGTAAACATCTTTCTAAAACGTAATTAGTTAAACGACTTTTTTTTCTGAAAAAAAAAGTTATGACTTGCTGAATAGACATGTTTTCATATGTACTAAAACAGAATTAATGAGACAGTAATGGAACAACCCTAACCAATAAATTAAATAATTATCTCTCATCTTGGAGAATTTGTTTTAATGTTTTTAACAATTGATTATTACTCTCTTCATTTCACAAAATATCATTTAGTACTATGCACACTAATTTAAAAAGTACTAAAAAATTCTGCTTCAAAAATCATAGCTAATTTTATTTATTCCAGTCAGTTGTCATTGTGATGATATTAAATACATTTCAATTTTAGGTGAGTTTAAAATTGATATATGTTAAAAAAATTAATATAGTTTTTTTTTTAAATGTCAAGATGACACTCTTTATAAAAAAACTCTTTTTAAAAGATGGGGAGTATTATTTTACTTACGGTTGTTATTTCTTGAATAGCATATTTTGTTAAGTCATCATCAACACATAGATTTGTCATATTTTGTTAAGTCATCAGCACATAGATTTGCCTTTCCCTAGATAGAAGCTAAATAAAGTTTCCTACAATTCGTTTCTTTGTAGCGACTAGTCTAAACCACATTACTCATGGGATTAACATCCACATCCTTTGACTTTTTGCATTCCATTAGTTTAATAATTTCCTACTTTTCTGTTAGTTTAAAAAAACCAAAACCACACGTACCCTTCTCTAAATGTCAACTCCAAAAAAGTTTATTAAATTGAATAACGAAAAAATTTACCCAAGAAGTAATGTAAAATACAACAAGAGACATTATAATTGTCATTTACAGGTTTTACCAATTCCAATATAAAAATACCAACAGAATAAACCTCTTATAAAAAGTCAACTCTTTTCATCTTCTGATCACCACAAAGCCTCCACAACATAAATACTCAAAAACCTATTCATTAATGTCTCCACAAAATCTCCTTTCTACCAACGTCTCCCGTTTCTCGCCTCCAACATGCGACACGACACGCTTCGCCTCCACTAAAACGGTGTCGTCTTTTTCCATAGCTGACTTTTTTTTTTTTTGGGCCAAATCTTACAAAAATGGGGAATGGAGCCAGTAGTTGTTGCGCGGGAACCACCTCCGGAGACATTTCCAAACGATACGACGTCGTACCCGTTCATGACAACTTAGGTCATTCTTTCTGTTATGTCCGACCAGTTACCAACCAATCAGATTCTTCTTTTCAGACAGAACCTTCTCTCCTCCGACACGACGACACCATCCCTGGAGCCACCACTACTTTCCGGTCAATCTCCGGCGCTTCCGTTAGCGCCAATACTTCCACGGCGCTCTCTGCTTCTCCGTCAACAGACGCTTCGTTGTTAGCCTCAGGGTTCGAGAGCTCTAATAGATTCGCTTCCTTGCCGCTCAAGCCTGTCCCGCGTAGCCCGATAAAGAAACCGGGTCACGAGTCGGGTCTGTTCGAGCGACGGTTTTTATCCGGTCCGAATGAAAGCGGTTTGGTTTCAGGTCCGGTTCGGAAGGACAAGAAGAAGAAGAAGAAAACAAAAAAGATCAAATCGTTTTCGAAACCTAAACCTAATAAGAAACTTCTCACATTCAAAACTATCTTCACAAACCTAATCTCTTCTCGTTGTAAGAAGAGTGTGATTGAGCCAATCGATGGTTCGTATTCCTCTAACGAATCTTCAGATTCCGATGAGATCAAGACAAGTATGAGAAGACAAGAAAGTCCTCGAACTAAAGAACGAGAAGACTTTCAAGAAGATTCGGAAGAAGAAGAGAAGAGTGAGTCTGTTTTAGAGGATGAGCCAAAGATACAATGGGCGCAGGGGAAAGCAGGGGAAGATAGAGTTCATGTCATCCTTTCTGAGGAAAATGGTTGGCTTTTCGTCGGGATTTACGACGGATTTAGCGGTCCAGATCCACCGGATTATCTTCTCAACAATCTCTACACCGCCGTGCTTAAAGAGCTCAAAGGTTTGCTATGGAACGACACGTTAGAATCCGAGGATCTTGGATCATATAGCACGTCCCAGATCAAGAAACAGAGTATACTCGACCAAGATTCTGATTCTGGTAAAAGAAACTGCCATGTAATGAAAGAAGAAATAGTTGCTTGTGACTCAAGAAACATGGAAGTAATGAAAGAAGACTCTGTTTCTTGTGAGTCAAGAAACATAGCCGATAATATGAAGAAGTTGCAATGGAGATGCGAGTGGAACAGCAATTCTACGCACAAGGAATCTGATTTGGAGATGATTAACCATAAAGACGTTTTGAGAGCTCTTCAACAAGCGTTGAAGAAAACAGAAGAAGCGTTTGATCTGAAGGTAGATGAGAATCCAGAGCTAGCACTGATGGGATCTTGTGTTCTTGTGACGTTGATGAAAGGAGAAGATGTTTACGTGATGAGTGTTGGAGATAGCCGAGCGGTTTTGGCTAGAAGACCTGATCTAAGGAGGCAGCGGAAGACTAAGATGCAAATCGAGCTTGAGAGAATCAAAGAAGAGAGTCCATTAGAGACATTCTTGGTCCGAGAAAAAGGATTGAATCTTTTGGTTCCTGTTCAGCTTAATATGGAACATAGCACGAACAATAAAGAGGTAATCTTTTGTGAGTCTTGATTCAAAAAATTTTTTGTCTTGATCGTCAACATTATATATGAATACTGATTATATAAATATATTTCGGACGTGACAGGAAGTGAGAAGAATCAAGATGGAACATCCTGATGATTCATTGGCGATAGAGAAAGATAGAGTGAAAGGTTCTCTAAAAGTCACACGTGCTTTTGGCGCTGGATTCCTTAAACAAGTATGTTATAAGACCATTTTATATAAGACAATTTTCAAAATCTTGTAATCGATATAAGCTAGGGTTTATTTATTTATAGGGTTTATAAGGACAATGCTCAAAAAATCATTATACGCAAATAGAAGATTAGTGTTTAGACGAACTTCAAAACCCAGCCTAGACCAATTTTCTTTCCAATTTTGTTAAACCCAACGCTGTTTAATAATAACCGTTGTGATTATAATCGAGTTGCCGCCAGTCAACATCAATGTTTAGACATTTTTCTAGTAGTTTAGATGGTAGAACACATTAATCATTAGGAAAACTATGATATTTTGGATCCTTTACTAACTAAAAAAGAAAATTATCTTCCTCAGCCGAAATGGAACGAGGCGCTTCTAGAGATGTTCAGAATCAACTACGTTGGAACATCGCCATACATCATGTGCGCCCCGTCGCTCTACCATCACAGACTCACGTCACGTGACAAATTCCTCATACTCTCCTCCGATGGATTGTACGAATACTTTTCCAACGACGAAGCCATATTTGAGGTAGACTCTTTCATCTCAGCCTTCCCTGAAGGTGATCCTGCTCAGCATCTTATCCAAGAAGTCCTCCTTAGAGCTGCCAAAAAATATGGTACTAGTTAAGAACAAAACGCAAACGCATTTTAATTAAGAAGCAAAACGCAGTTTTTTTGTTAAACTCATGTTTAAATTGTATGTTATTTTTCAGGTATGGACTTCCATGAGTTGCTGGAGATACCGCAAGGAGATCGTCGCAAGTATCATGACGATGTTTCAGTGATTGTGATTTCACTAGAAGGAAGAATTTGGAGATCTTCCATGTGAATATAATTTAAACATCTTCTTCTAACAAAACAAAAAGTTGCTAAAAGATCTTTTGAATAGACTCACTGAACTTTTTTTCTTTCTCTAGTGAGTTTTTGTTATCTATTTATTTCTCGCGTATTTGAATATGCTGTATTGTCTATTGTCTAACCAAGTATTTAGTTTAGTTAAAAATGATATCTGATGCAAGAAGAGCATAACCCTTTTATTTTGGATAATAAGTTGACGGTATGTATCTTCTTGGATAGGTCAGTAAACTTTATTGGTAAAACAAAACAATCTCTCTGCTTAGTATGCCACATATTCGGCAACCTATCATAATCATATTGTTTTCTAACCATGATAAGTTAAACTGTCTATGTCTACAACCAGTTACTTATAAACTGTATACTTGCACTATACTAAATACCAGTCTATGTCTACAACCAGTTAAACTGTCTATGTCTACAACCAGTCTATGTCTATGTCTACAACCAGTTACTTATAAACTGTATATCACGAACCATAAACTGTATACTTGCACTATAAATCAGCACCGAGTGATAAATAGAACGAATTGTTTGATAAAATGGTCACTTGGTGGACTGTCAGAAAAATTTTAATAGAATATCTCAAAATATAATAAAGTAAAAATAATAACTCCTAAGTTAATTTTTCAAATTTTAAAATATATAATTATTATTCTTATTTTATTCTAATTGTAGGTATGTATGTCTTTATATATATATATACTTGTAATGAAAATTAATGTTCTAAAGCCTCACAAGTTCACAACACTTGAGTACCGAGCAACTGAAAAGTGCAAATCAGAAAGTAAGAAAATAGCCCTGGGCTAATTTGGTTTTCGATTTTATATAATCGAGTTTTGGTTTTTCGGGTTTAATAAAATCAGCTCCATTTAAGTTATATGAAAATTCGGTTCAAGACCTGTTCGGATTTTATCGGGTTTGGGTCGAGGTTAGTAAATCTTCAAAGAATTGATATAATCCATTGTACTTTCGGATTTGGGTCTCAATCGATTCTTCAATTTAAAAGTATATGATTTATACATATTTTGTAATCAAAACTTAAGTAAAATCGGTTTTTCGGATTTAAAGTACCTGATTTGTAGCCAAAACATAAGTAAATTATTCAAAAATTAGAAAGGAACATCAAACGTGATCATTCAAAATCAAACGAAAGGTAAACATAACTACTGATAGAAAGAAAACCAAATGAATGAAAGCATAAAACGACAAGCAAGTTCTCATGAAATGAAAAACATTATTCGATGATAACAAAACCAAAATCTAAAAATTTCAAGCATTAACGGACACTTTCAACTATCAACCTTCATGTAATAGATAATTATTTTATATGATCAATAATAACTTAAAGTATTTTAGATACATATTGGGAATTGAGATCATGTTTGGTACAAGTTTTTTTTTGAGATTTTGAATGTTTCGAGTTCTATCAGAGACCCATATAGGTTCGGGTTCGACTCGGATAATACCCAAAACCCGAAATATCATAAAACAAAATCCATTCGATATTTACACTACAAAAAAGTAGGTGAATTTCGACGATATTTTTCTTCAAAATTTCGTCGGAAAAAAGCATATTCCGACAAAATTCCGAAGAAAAGGTTGTCGGAAAAATATCCTTGGAATAAACATTTCCTCGGAAATTCGTCAGAGGCTCCGAGGGAACACCAACACCTTTCGATAGACACACAATTCTGAGGAAATTCTTACGAAGGCTTTCAAAGGGCGTAGTCGTCGGTACTCCATTGGATTATTCTTACAGATACTTCGTCGGAGGTTTACTAACAGAGCTCATTAATCGGAAAATGCCGAGGAAAAGATCGAGGGAGGCCATCCTCGGAATATTCCAAGGAAGCATAGCCGTCGGAATATTCCGAGGGCACTTCTTCCTCAAAAATTTCCGAGGAATGTCTTCGTTGGAATATTCCGACGGCTGTTCTTTCTCGGAATATTCTGACGGCTATACTTCCTCGGAATATTCTGATTTTTTTTTATTTTAAAAAAATATTTATATAATAATTATTTTGTATTGTGAATTTAATTTTAAAATAGAAAATTAAATCTGAAATAGAAAACATTCAGAGTTAAAAAAAAAACGCAAACTAGAATTTGTGCGGAAACAACCGTCACATTATGTCCAGCATGTCCTGGTTCATCTTCTTCGTTTCCTCCACTTCAGCTTGATGATCGGCCATCTTAGCAAGAATTGTGGCGTTCTGGGTAAGAATGGTGGTGTTTCTGGGTCTCCAATGCTACTATGCAGTCATTCTTGTTCTGTAGCTGCTCCTTAAGTGCCAGATCAACAAAAGTCAGTTCTGAAGTAGAAAGAGTTGACTTGGAGCGACGAGCCAACTCGAACAAACGGCCTATTTTCCTTGGAACCGCATGAAAAAAAAAAGAGAAAACATAAAAATTGAAATAATGAAAAAGACGATGAAATGAAAAAAAAATTCAGGCGTCCTTGTACGCTATTTGGACTGAAGAAATAAGAGAAGATTTGGAGAAGTGCACAAGACAGCCTCTGCTCTTATTAAACACATTGATAAGCAAGTTCGAAACCGCATCTCAAGCATGGAAAAACGAGTAGACTCAATGTATCACAACGCCATGGAGACGTGGTTCTCTCACTACAAGAAAACTAAGCATTTACTAGGAAACTTTACTAGGAAAATAATTCCTCGTAAAATTACTACGAGTTTACTTCGAATTTACGAGGAAACCATGTTTCCTCGTAAGGTTCTCGTATACTTACGAGAAAACAGTTTCTTTGTAAAGTCGTAGTAACATTACTAGGACTTTACGAGGAAAAAAACGCGGGCAGAGTTATTTCCTAGTAAAGCAGTTTCCTCGTAAAGTCCTAGTAATTGCTTACTACGAAATTAAGAGGAATGAGTTTTGTTACTACGAAATTAAGAGGAACTAGATAGAAAATATCGAATTTAAAATTTGTACCTACTTTTCCTAGCAATTTCCTAGTAAATTCTCAGATTCAAAAATTTCTATAAATACCACCATATGTGATTCATTTGAAACACACCAAACAAATAGAAAATACTCAATTCATAACTGAAAGGAGTTCACAGTCAACATAATAGTTTCTTATCAACTCCTCATAGCTTTTCCTCAAAGAAATAGCTTGGGGATTTTCTTCACGTAGATAGTTCGAGGAAAGCTATGTGGGGTTGATAAAAACCGTTCCGTTGACTGTATACTTCTTTTAGTTTTTTTAAAAAAAATTGTGATTTGGGGTTTAGGAAGATGTATGTATAAGTTATGGAAGTTTGTTTAGGTTTAGGGTTTATTTTAGGGAACTTATATTAGGTTGTTTAGTTTTGAAAATTTGGGGTTTAGGTGTAGAAGAGGTTAGGAGTTTGGTTGTAGAAGAGGTTATAAGTTAAGGAAGTTGTGGTTTGGGGTTTCGAGTTTAGGGATTTACAAACCCTTTCCTCGTAAAGCCCTAGTAAGAGAAAACGCGGGCATAGTTGTTTCCTCGTAAAGTCCTAGTAATAACATTACTAGGACTTTACGAGGAAAAAAACGCAGGCATAGCTATTTCCTAGTAAAGCAATTTCCTCGTAAAGTCCTAGTAATGGTATTACTAGGACTTTACGAGGAAATAAAACACGGGCATAGCTATTTCCTCGTAAAGGCCTAGTAATGTTACTAGGGCCTTACGAGGAAACAAAATTCCTTATATAAACTCGAGCAATCCGATTTCTCATTTGTAGTAAGCTTCTCTCTGAATTCTCTTAAGGTTCTCTCTATTTCCTACTTAGGTGGTTAGATTAGAGAATTTAGATTAGGTGGTTAGATTAGGNGGCATAGCTATTTCCTCGTAAAGGCCTAGTAATGTTACTAGGGCCTTACGAGGAAACAAAATTCCTTATATAAACTCGAGCAATCCGATTTCTCATTTGTAGTAAGCTTCTCTCTGAATTCTCTTAAGGTTCTCTCTATTTCCTACTTAGGTGGTTAGATTAGAGAATTTAGATTAGGTGGTTAGATTAGGGAATTTAGTTTAGGTGGTTAGTTTAGGGAATTTAGATTAGGTGGTTAGATTAGGGAATTTAGATTAGGTGGTTAGTTTAGGGAATTTAGATTAGGTTGATTTAATTTTTTAACTGTTTTTTTTAAATGATACTAGTATATTAATGATACTAGTTGTCGTGCCGGGATGACGACTTCGTTCGTCAATTTAACGAGCAACATCCGTAGTTTAGTTTTTTTTCTCTTTAATTGTATATGAATTTAAAACTTAAATATTTAGTTATTTATAAAATATTTAGTTATTTCTTTTTATTTATAATTTGGATTCTTTAATTTTTTTTAAATATATTATTTATATTTATTTTAATTATTTTTTTAATAGGGAAAAATATTTCAAAGTAAATTCCTAGTAAAGCATTACTAGGAAATTACGAGGAAAGTGGAAAAACATTTCGAAGTAAATTCCTTGTAAAGCATTACTAGGAAATTACGAGGAAAGTGGTTACTAGGAAATTACGAGGAAAGTGGTTACTAGGAAATTACGAGGAAAGTGGTTACTAGGAAATTACGAGGAAAGTGGTTACTAGGAAATTAAGAGGAAAGTGGTTACTACGACTTTACGAGGAAAAAGGCTTTACGATGAACGTGTTTCGACGAAACGCGTTTCCTCGTAAGTTCCTAGTAAAAGGTCATTTACTAGGAACTAACGAGGAAAACCTGCCCTAGTAATGGACGAGTTTTCTTGTAGTGTCTACTGATCAATATTTGATGTAAATCTAGTTTGGTTTAGCTTCATTTACTTTTAAAAAACAACTTTCCGTTGTAAAACTTTTTTTTTGGAGTGAATTAATTTAACATTCTTTCAAAAAAAAAGTAAAATTAAACTGTAAATTAAAATGACGATCTTACTGACTCAATGAGTTCGTTGATACGAACTCGAGATAGGTTGGTGGCAGCAGTTATGGCGTTGTCGTCAGAGAAAAGCTGAGATAGGCAGTGGATCTCTTCATCCTTCTGGGTTTCGACCAAGTTGATCACATCCTTCACAACGCCATCCGAAATCTCTCTGGTCTTCTTGTTGGTATACACCTTCTTCATTAGCACGAGTTCATCAACTGGCTCACCATAATTTCTTCCGCCTAAAAAAAAAGTATTTGTTTATAAAAAACTTAAAAAATTGAAATAAAGCAAAAACAACATTGAAATAAATAAGAAAAAAAATCAACTTACTAGTTGATCCCCCAGAGTGGGCATACTGCAAGCACCCAAGTTGTGCTTGTAACGCCTTCCCGAATTCTCATACGGTTGCCGGAGTTGGTCACCGAGGTCTCTTACGTACCCACATACTCCCAATGTTGTTGCAACTCGAGTCACACTGTCTCGTTAATGATTTCGGTGTCTTTCACTTGAGCCACTTTTGCTAAAATTCATAGATTTGTTTCCCATAATTGTCCATGACTTTATGGTTGAATTCATTACAGATATAGACCGTCTGGTGGGGATTCCAGTTGAATTCTTACTGAAAAACACAATTACTAGAAATTTTAAGTCAAATAATAAAAATATAAGTTACAAAATTAAAAAGAAATATCAAAAATTGATGGAACCACATCTCCTGATCCTCGAGAGAGAAGGCGGTGTTGGTAGTATGAGGGTCGAGTACATCATCCAATTGTTGAAGCTGCTGATCCCGTTCCCCGACCGGTGGAACCTACTAAAAAATAATTCAGAATCAAGCAAAATATAAAGAAAGAAAAAGATAAAATAAAGAGAATTCTCATATGTTTGGTGTCGTCCCCTTGGATACGAATTAAGAACGAGAAGATTCTCTCGCCCGGCTAATGAACCAATTGTTCAACAGTCATGATACCCGGAACAACTGGAGGAGCAGGAGCGGGAGGGGGAGCAGGAGGAAAAGCGTCGAGATTTTGATTTTGGGAGGATGCAGAACCACGAGAGGTATCCGTCAAACCAGCCCGACCTCGTGGTGTGGAACGGTGAAGCCTGATCTGGTTATCGCTACCAGACCTGCAAATAAAAAAATTATTATTAAGTGAGAATAAAATATAAAATAAATAAATATAAAAATAATTTTTATAAATAGAGAAATAATTTTAATAAATATAAAGAGAATCTTTTTATAAATATATAAAAAGTTTTATAAATCCAAAAATAGTTTTAATAAATATAAATATCTTTTTATAAATATAGAAAAAGTTTTATAAAACTAAAAATAGTTTTAAAAAATATAAAATCTTTTTATAAATATAGAAAACAAAATTTGAATCAGCTTCGTATGTAAATAGTAAGTGAGAGGATGAGAATATTGACGGAATTAAGAGGATAAGGAGTACTTGTATTTATAGATGAAATGTTGCTGACAATTCTGACGAAATTTTGATGGAATTCCGACGGAAACATGATATTCGTCGGAATTTCGTCGAGGTTTTTAAAATTTCCTAAAGGCTCTATAATGGCTATAAATTATCCTTGGATTTTCGTCGGATTAGATTTCGACTAATATAAATTCCTCGGAATAACGTCGGATTAAACCGACGAAAGATGACTTCCTCGTCGAAACTTTCTGACGAAATTCCGAGGAAACTTAAGAATTGCTTTTCCTCGGAATTTATTCGGAATAACATCGGTATATTCCGAAGAAAACCTTTTCCGTTGGAATTGCTGTCGAAATATATCATGTTTTCTTGTAGTGTTATATCGGCTTCAGATCAGTTTGGATTCATTTTTATCGGATCGGGTTCGGTTCAAATTTTCGGTTATGTGTTAGCCCTAGTAAAAAATCTTAACCAGTCGACTTTCACGCCAATATATTTGCATCTCCTAACCTCAAATATTTATTTATCAAAAGGATCATGGAAAATTTGTTGCGTAAAATCAGCTTTTGAAACAATAAACATCACTTTTCAAATTTAAAATGTTATCATCTGGATAAGATTAGGCAATTGGTTTTTCCTACAATCTCTCCCGGGCACTCGTAGTGATACTTCATAAAAGGATTTGAGCCCTCTTTTTCAAAATATTTGATGAACCCTAAAAATATGAAGAGGAACTCTTCGTTTATATTCTTCTTTACCAACGTATTTTGGATATTATCTTAGATCGATTTACTTCAAAATGCAAGAAATACAAAATTCTTTTATATACAGAAACATAAAATTCTAATAACTTGATTGCTAGTATTAAACCCGGATATTTTTAAGATCTCAAAGGGTCCGATACTCCGAGTATCAAGTGACTAAGTAAATAAAAATAATTAAACACAACCGTAGATTAATATCTGCATGTAATGCGGTGTACATCTGAACGGTGATAAGACTAGTAACTCACGGTACACTCTAGGAAGAACCAGAACGAACAAACACTCCACAATTATCGACCCGATATTTATTGAACTAACTACGAGATATGAGCGGAGAGAGAGAGGGAGATCGAGACACGTGCATGATGAATATTCTCTTTATTTAGCTTATAAACTCAAGAGCTTCATCGATCACAAGTTTCATTAGTGATAAACCTTTTATCGACCAGTTTAGTTAAATATATACTCTTTGAGATATCTTCGTTTTTTCATTGAATTTTATCGCAAAAATGTCTTGTTGCGGAGGAAACTGTGGTTGTGGAACTGGCTGCACGTGCGTCTCTGGTTGTTGTGGAGGGCAAGTCTTGAGCCTTCTCTAATATATGTTTTGAGTTACGTTTTTAATTGGATCTTGATGGTGTTGTTTCGGTTGTTGCAGTTGCAAAAAGTACCCTGACTTGGGCTTTTCCGGTGAGTCGACCACGACTGAGACTTTTGTCTCTGGCGTTGCACCAGCGATGAAGAAGCAATACGAGAGTTACGGCGAGAGTAACGTCGAGAACGATGGATGCAAGTGTGGATCTGACTGCAAGTGTGATCCTTGCACTTGTACATGAATTTAAAACTTTATTTAAAGTGGCAGAGATAATCAGTGTCTTTTAATTTGCGTAATAATATAGCCCTAATGATGTTTTTAGGTTTTGCTTTTTATGTTTAATAATGGCTGCAGCCTTGTCTTTGTCTTTTCTTTTAGCCGATAATGGTCTTTGTTTGTGTTTTGGTCTGTCTCTGCCAATACGTATGTGATTGGTCACTTTGTATTTCAGTGGACTGATCTTTAATTTTGATAAAGAGTTTTTTTTTTAGTTTCTTGTTTGAGTGATTGAGTCTCTTTATATGAATATAATGTGGAACAGAGCCTTGTAATCTTTACTGTGTTTTATTTTTCAACTTAGTTTCAAACATATTTAATCAAAGTTGTCATTACTAAATGATTAGAGTATGGTATGAAAAAGTTGAATCATCATGATGATGTCAACTTGGGCAATTTAATATCTCTCTCTAACCAGTTTCTTGGCACAATCTTGGTGATCAAGATCTCTCTCTATTCTATTGACAATGTTTCTAAGCTGGCACGTTTATGTTGTTCTTTCCTCTAATTTCAACTTGTAAATATATAATTATAGTTGTTAGAATAAATCCAACACAAAAAAAATAATCCAATACACATAAAAGCCAAATAAAAGACTGTATACAACTTGATAGAGAGCTTACAAATTCTTGACTATTCAACCAAGCTTCCTCTCAGTCTCATATGCTGATTACTGATTCTGTTGCTCGGTGAGAATCTGCCTGAGTTTTTCAGTGATGCCCCCAAGGCCAATGGAGGTGAAAAAGTTGATGGAGAACCTCATGTTCTTGGGATGGTCGGTTGGAAAAATCGGCTCAAAAGTCTCCTCCATGGCTGGATCCTGAAGCTTTTCCTTCAAACCCCTCACCCCCAACTGCTCAGAGAGTTTTTGAAAAAGAAACTTAACAAAGATACGAGACGACGAAGTTGTGTCTTCCTCTGTTAACCTAATACAAGCAAGGACACCCCACGGAAGAGCGTCTGTGGCTAGGGCATGAGCAAAGAACATGGCTACACTCCTCAACTTATTAGTCTCTAGTCGATGAACTCTTGCGTATTTCTCCACAAACAGATCCTTAAAACATTCTTTGTATGTTTTGCTTTTGAGACAGAACCTGTGTGCTAAGTGACCATAGAAAGAACGGTAAGTTCTCTCCTCAATGCAACATTCTAGTATCATAACGCATAGCTCCATCTCTTGCCCTGGTTTAATGATTTGGAGTAGTTTATGTCCTGCTTCCTCGAAATTAAGACTTGACATGATTGTTTGATAGATTGTTCTTCTAAGACTGACAAGATCAGTTTCTGTATGGTCTTCTTTGTCTGTATCTTCTTCCCCAAGTATCTTCCTTTTCAGCTGCTCATACTTCCTCTCGTTTAGTAAAACTCCGGGTCAGGCTTGAAGACGTCCAAGGAAGTCTCGGGATCAATCTCATTAAACAGAGAGATCACATGTGTTACTTGCGGAATGTGTTACTTACTCCGCAAGTAAATCTAATTCAGGACGAATCGGTTGATGATCCTCAAAGCTGCAAGAGAGCAAAGACCTAATCAAACACTGAGACTTATACTCCAAGTCACCTTCTTGAAGAATCCGTCTAAAGATGTGGAAAACTACGTCAAAGACTCTTGGAGACACTTCACGAAGCGTGGCACCACACTCTTTAACAAACCAAACAGCTACCTCAACAGTGTCCCCACTAGGTTCACGAAGCAGCATGTGGAGAAGCTCAATTGCAACAGGCTCTACAGGCTACAGCTACACGCTGGTTCAAGAGATGCGCGAGGAACCTAACCACAGCTAACAGAAGAGGCTTGTCTTTGCGATCATAAGCCTGTCTGATCTGCAAAGCCAATCTTCTCAAGAAAAGATCACCAACAGAAGGGAACCTGGAGTTAACGACTGCGATCAAAGCAGCGAACACGTCGGTGAACTTAGGAGAAGCTATCTGATATATGAGACATGATCTGCACAAGATACCTCTTCCTCTGATGAGGTTCTGTTCAAAGAGTTCAAGAACAACATGGTTTAAGTTGTTAGTGTTTACCTTGTTCACCAAGGTATTTATTCCTCTCTGAAGCTTATCCCATGATTCACGCTCTACATCGATCGGAACATATAACTATATAAGCCTTCCATTGAACAAAAGAGAGATAAATTTTAGGTTTTGTAATTAGCTGAGTTGTTCTAAAGCTCTGTAGGTCTCTCTCTCTATATACTCCTCTGTTTCCTTTTATTTGTTTAGTCTGTTTCCTTTTTAATTGTTTTTACGTATTTATCCGGCAAAATAATAATATATATTATTTAATTGAGAAAAGTATCGTTAAAACTTTGAGCTTTCAAATTAAAATCAATAAAACTTCTAATTCATATTTGAGCTAAAAAAAATTTCAACTTTCAAATATTGGTTAACTTTCAAATTTTGTTGATTCGATCACTTAAGAAACTCGAATAATTAACTGTTAAATTTGATTAGAAAATAGATCTATGTAACTCTTTAAACGAAGTTGTTTCAAAAACTGATTAAATATTAATCAAACAATGTCGTTTTGCTTTTAAAAACACTTAAAACATCTTTTTCGTGAGCCGAAACCTCAAATCTACTTCATTTTCCTTATTTTCAAGTGAAGAAAATGAAGTCGATTTGAGAAATTTCGCGAAAAGATGCTTTAGATGTTTAAAGAAACAAAACTAGGTCATTTTACCTTTTTTATTAAAACAACATCGTTTAAAAGTAAACAGTTATCTATTTATATAATCGTGTTTAACAGTTGACTATTTGAATTTCTTAAATGACCTAGTCAACAAAATATAAGAATTAAAACGACCAATATTTAAAAATTGGAGATTCTTTTGACTTAAACATGAGCGGAAAATTTTATTGGCTTTAATTTGAAAGTTCAAGGTTTTAATGGCTGTTTTCTCTTATTTAATTGGACAATTCTTTGTGTTACAAAAAAAAAAAAAAAAAAAAATTGGACAATTCTTACCAAATTTTTTTGTTACAAAATAGCATAGATTTTTTTTTAAATAGCATTAATTAAAAAGTAAATGATTAAAGTAAATCCAAAAATTCTTAAAATATCATTGATTAATGAGTAAACTGATTACATTTCTCTAAATCCTTAACCCTTACCATAATCTCATCCTCTAAATACTCAATACTAATTACTAAAACCAAATATAGTTATTTTGATTTCTTTTTATATTTGTACTTTTGATGAAGCAAATTAACTAATTTAATTTCTATAAATATGATATTAAATTAGTCAAATAAATCAAAGAATTAATGTGAATTGAACATCTCTTAGTAACTTAGACTCTCATTTGCAGATAAACCTGAGGAATTTTAGCAGTCTTGTATGACTGAAACTGATCTCCATCTTTGTTGCAACATATGACAATGTGCACATTGACTAACCTATTTCATTAATGTGTGGGTATTAACACTACCCTAATTCATGTAACATATTCGATTGTTCTTTGGATTAAATACACCTTAAACGTTAACCCTAAAAAATAAATTAAAAGACGCTAAAAGCCAATAAAATACACCTTGATTTCCTCCATCATCAAGCCAGCTTATCTTTCTCAGATGATATGGTTTCATCATCATCAACCTTTTCTTCCTCTGCAGTGATGAACTCAAGCTGTCTTGACTTGAATACAGCTCTTCTTTTGGATCTTATCCGGTATGGAGGAGAAATGTAGTAACCATATGATCCATTGTTTTGCTTCTCTTCTTCACAATCAAGGCTCACCTTTTCATCAACAACAGCCTCTTTAGTAGCTTCTTCTTCAGCTGTTTTGTTGTTATCCTGAACTTTGCGTCGTCTTTTCCTGATAATAGAAGGCATGTTTGGGTATGTTCTAGCAGCTTCTCTCAAGAAAGACTCAAGACTCGTTGGAGCTGATGAACCGTTACTTTTCTCTTCTTTTCTACAAGGCGGTGGTGGTGGAGTGAAGAAGATAACAGGTGGTGTGCTTGGACTGCAACCATATTCATAACCATACATACGCTGCTTATCAGCTTCTGACGCCATGTAGTGCTCTCTCTCAGGCTTGTAGTAAAGATGATAACCGTTCTTTGGCGATGTCTCTGGGATAGGAAACTGAGGAGAAGAACGAGCGTACTCACTAACACTGGTCACTGGTGAAGCAGCTACTACTTCTTGGAGTGGAACAGAAGAGTTTGATTGGTCTTTTCCTTCTTCATCAGGTTTATTTGTCTGTGTAGTAGTTACCAAAGAGGTTTGAGAAGCATTAGTCTTTGCTACTGTTGGTGGTAAGCTACCATTAGCTAAGAAGAACTCTGACTTCTTCTTCAATGAACTATTCCAGTGGTTCTTTATTGAATTATCAGTTCTGCATCAAGTTTTCAAGTTTTATTAAACCAAGAAGCTAAGCATTGTATAGAGTCTTAACAGCATGCACCAAGAAAGTATATACCTGCCAGGTAAGACCTTAGATATTTCAGCCCATTTGTTTCCATAGGTTAGATGAGCATTCAATAGAGCTAACTCTTCCTCTTGTGTCCAAGCCTTCTTGTTGATACCAGGATCCAAATGGTTGTGCCACCTGCATAAATATCAAACACACACACTGAATCATCATCCTAAACAACTACAATAAGAAAAATGTTTTCCTCAGCTCATATGATTAATAACTACCTTTCTCGACATTGCTTCCCTATTCGACCTGGCAAATACTTTGCGATTAAAGACCATTTCTTAAGCCCATTTTCAACAAGCTTAGCGATTGTCTCATCCTCCTGCAAGAACATTAACATTCAAGCTCTCTGACATTCACAAGAACAAAAAGAATCAGAAACATAACGGTAACCTGTTGCGTCCAATGTCCCTTATTAAGGTTCGGATCCAAAACTTTCTTCCACCTGTGCATGCATTGAACTTCAGTCCTATGAGGGAAAAACTCCGCTGCACAAGAAAAAAAAAACAATTCAAATAACAAGAACAGTTTCAATAAAAGACTACACAGAACAAGAGGATGAAACTAGTAAGTCATTTACCTACTTTCTTCCAAAACTTGCCATTAAACCTACGAACTGCTTGTCTCAATGTCTCATCCTGTTAATAAGTAAAGACAAACTCTCATCTCATTTTCAAGAACTAGTTTTATTTTAGTCAACTCAAAGCAATCAAATACTAAACCTCTTCCGTTGTCCAGCCTCCTTTAGTTCGCCTTATAGGCCCACTCGTCCTCCTGTCATAACAAAAAAAATATCATTACAAAAACTGTAAACAAGACAAAAGTGATTACATGTTTCAAAAAAAAAAAAAAAAAAAGACAAAAGTGATTACACACAAACAAAGAAAGTTACCTATGAGTTGGAGAAACTGTGGGAGGACTTGCAACAGCACCAGGTGACGTAAGCAAACTACTACTACTTCCTTCAGACACAGAAGAGGAAGAAGCAGCGGTTGATTGCTTATTCTCTATAAACTCATCCTCCATTGTCACTTTTACCTGAAGATCCATCCATAACAACACAATTCAGACAAAACACTCAAGCAGACAAAGTAAAAAAAAAAATCTTAGGCTTTATAACAATTCTAATCACAGAAACTGATTAACAAGAAGCCCTACAAGAATTTGCATCGATTTCAGACCTAAGCAACCAATGAACTCACAATTTTGACTACATCTGATCACAAGAACTAAAAACCCTTAAAATCAATCAGATTAGAGAGACAGATTGCACAAACTCGACAGCAGAAGAACACAAGAAGAAGACGAAAGGAACGTTTAAAAATAAAATTAAAAAAGGAAACTTTATTCGAATAATACTTTGCCCGTTGAAGCAGAGAGAGAGAGAGACTTTGATCCAAACAGAGCAAAACAAAAATATTATAACGAATACTTCTTCAGCTGACCTCACCGTTTACTTACCCTACTTTTTTCTTTTTACCATAACCTATTCTCTGACTCGACCGGTTTATTCTACTAATTAGCTTCATTTATTACATAACCGAACCGGTATTTATCAATCAATTTAGAATTTAGTTAAACCGAGAGGCTGTTTTCAGTGCTTAAGATGTTAACAACTAAAGTATCTCATGGTGCTGGGTTTTTTTTTTTGTAATTAGTTTGATATGATGAAAATGTATCTCATAAGCATAGTGTGTTTTGTTAAGTTGGTTTAGTAAAGAGACCAATTATATGAAACCAATTAACGCTGTCAACCGTTTTAATCTGGAAAGTGGACAGTCGCAAAGGTAAAAGAGTCTTTTTTACCATACGTTAACTGTAGAGAGATAACCTCAGGAACACAAGACTTGACAAGAGTGTGATTAGCTAATCCGTTGATCAAAAAAAGAAAAAAAATTGACGTGTTCAATTAACAATTGTTTAAAACTATATCAGATTCCATTATAAATTTATTATTGTAAAGAACAATGTTGAAATGTTCTACAATATGAAGTGTCCATTGTAAAACTTTGTTTCAGAAGACATCAATATAGTCCAAAATCATAACCTTCCTCTTCTTCCTCTTCATAGATGTTCTCAGCGTCTGGAAAATCTGTGTTAATGTCATATGATTCTACATAGCCTTCTTGGTCATCTTCACCTTCATCTTCGTCTTCATTTTCACCATCCTCTTGTTTAGTGCTCTTCACTTCCTTTTTCTCTTCCTTCTTTTCCATGACTGTCTCGGTTCTTGAAATCTTGGCTGGTTTCTCAGTTGGCTGAAACAAAGACAATGAGTAGAAAATTTTACTCATATACAACTGGAAAGTGATTAATAATCTTAAGGAAACAGAGGAGAGAATAAAGAAAAACTTACAGATGTATCAAGGAGATCGTCGAGCTCGTCCAAAAGATCGTAGTTGATTAACCCATTAAGCCTCTGCAAACGTCAAAGAGTCAACTCAAGTCATGAAAGAGGAAGGAACACAAAAAAAACTCCAATAGTTTCTTCAATGTTAACTTAAAGAACATATATTTTATGGACATGAATTTGTATGTACTTTTAGCTCCAGGTTGGTCTAAAGGTATCAAGAAAAGACATTTTAACCTTTCTATCAAGCATTCTGCGAACAGCCTCCTTGGCTGTGGCTGGGGGAGGCATGTTCTTTGCTTCCTCAGCTCGTTTTTGTTGCTTTTCCTATATGAGTTATCAAAGAGAACCATATTTGGATTGAGTCATTATTCTCCAGAAGTCAGATACTTATATGATGCAAAAGAAGCTGAGAGGGACTCACCTTTCTAGATTTTGCTACAGCAGCTTTAGAAGCCTCAACAAGCTTTCTTGCATGTTCTGGCAAATTAGAGTTGCTCGCGTTTAGGGCGTCATTAGCTGCCTTCAAAGCAGCTTCTTTATCTGCTTGCTCCTACAAAAACAATATATAGTTTTGTCAGATTCTTATGCATGTGACAATTGATAAGGAATTTACGAGAGGATATAGATGATATAGCCTCAAGAATTACCTTAATATATTCTTTGTTCATTTCTTCCCATACCATCTTCTTAAACCGCCTTTCCTCCTCGTTGTTAATGTAGCAATCCACCTGAGTTAACAGTCAAATATTACGAGCAAGATCAATCTAACAAACGAAAAAGTAGTAAACAAAAGAGACAGAGACACTTAAAGGCTGAACATGTGACCACTTAGCATGTAATATAACTAACACAAGAATGTAAAATATTTTTCCCACCTCAGTATCACTGACGTCAGAAAAGTTGCCTGATTCATCCGAAACTTCACTATCATCCTCATCTTTTTCTCCTTCACCTTTCTCTGTGACACAGCACACAATAAATATTCTCAAGAGCTCAAACTTTAGCAAAAGAAAGTGTAAACTGATTAGAAAACAATTGCGCACTCACCTGAACATGGTTTTGCACTTTTGCTCACACTGGAGTAGACTGGTTCTCTCTTGGACTGCCAAAAGTTCGCCAGGAAAAATATTTCAAGCATAAGATTCCACCAAAGCATGATTGAACAAGCTTGATATACATGTGTTTTCCTTAGCAAGAAAACACTAAACTTACATTTAGTTGTTCATCATGGTTTAGGCTGATAATCCCTCCCTCGTTTTCTTCTCTAGCTGCTTTTTCTTTTTCCATTCTCTCTTTCTCTGCTCGTTGGAAAGCAGGAGGATCCGACCCACCAACAAGTCCTCCAGAAACATCCATGAACTGCAAACCATTAGACTGTTAACTCTCATAGCCATTTGCAAAAATTTACAAATACGTAAACAGAAGACATGAAAAGAGACAAACTAGGCAGAAAACCGGAGACTTACATCTTTGTAACATTTCTCACATAGTCCATAGTTAACAGGCTTACTATCCTGATGCATACAGTGCACCGTCTCTTTGTTAGACGTCTGGTTCGTGGGAAAAGATCTTTTAAAAAATTCTTTTTCTCTCATTTTGAGCTCCCCAACCTAGCCACACATAAAAAACGGTGTCAAACAAGAAAAGCCTAAAGATAATTTAAGATAACACACTTTAAAACACCCCATAAAACCCTACTATATGACATAGATATCTTAATTATAATTAAACACTACAAGTCTGATAATATGAAACTTACATTTAAACTTCCAGCCTCAGTATCTCCAAACTCATTCAATCTTTTGGTTAGAGTTGCTTCACATATATGCACAATGCCTACCTGAAATATTTAGAAATAACACCATATCAGCACTAAATTTGTTAAATAAAATGCTAAAACATCTTTCCTCTCATCTTTTGAAAATACTTTTTTCTTCTAAGCTAATCATATCTTACAATATCTGTCTTAGAGCACTTGATACCATGGGCAAGGGCAGCTGTGTAAAGTGCTGCTCCGCATATTCCACTAGGTTTTCGGCCGGTCTGCAAGGTATAATCGACAATAAATAACGCTAAGATAAAGGGTGCATAGGAAACGATCAACTAACAAAAAAAAAGAAGTCAAACCTGTATCCAATCTCTCTTCATACTAGCTAAAATGTCTCTAGCTGTTAGCACGACATTAGCTGTTTCTTCGTTGCCTTTCAATAAGGCTGCAAGTGTGCAATGAAACGAGTAATCTTAGTTAAGTACTACTCTATATAAACGTTTGTTTCTTGGCTGATGTTCAGAGCAACTAAATAAATAGAATAATAATAGTAACATTTACCATCAACCAAATACATCAAAGAATGAGAGTCAAAAGACGACATTCTTACTTTTTGCGAACCGAGGAATATAGATGGAAGGATCAACAAGCTTCTCAAAGTTCCGGTTTTCATCCATGTACAGCAATTCACAGAGTTGTAAGTACACAGCACCTAACTCATAACTACAAACGAGTTTTAAGACTCAGAAACATCAAAACCTGTATTACAATGGAAAGGAAGACAAACAAAACGCATCTTACACGCTAACTCGAAGGTAGCTTGAGAAATCAATAAGAAGAAACGGAAAGTTCTTTTGCCTACAGATCAAGAAAGGTTTTAGTCAACATTCAGCATGGTATATTAAAGAAGAACCAGAATTAGGAGAGCAACAGGACGGTTACTATGAACCTAACCTGCAAGTCAAGTAGAGACAGGAACACTGTACTAGTTCAGTTCTGCGGCCCTTAGTGAAATTATGATCCAGTGCCATCTTCAGAAGATAAATTGAGTTTAAAAAAAGGGGTTAGAACTAGAAGTCCTAAAAAAATTAATATTCTGAAAAAATATGTAAACCGGACATACTTTAAAAAATTTAGTAGCCATGTCAACCAGATAATCTGTCTCATCACCCATTTCCAAGGCGTCTTTCAAATTCATAATCTCATCTCTAGCTGCAAATAAGAACCAAGGTTTGTCCGTGCATAAAATCAGGATCAGAAATGCATTATTGCATTAACGTCAAGTATCTAATAATGCAAATGGTTAATGAGTAAACACCACCTAATCAATAATTAAACCAAAAGTTTGAGATACAACTAAAAAAAAAAAAGAAATTGCATCCTTAAGCTGAAACTAGATGAGCAATTATATCAAACATAAGCGAAAGCTGTGGAATTAGAAAAATAAAGAGAAATTCATACACAACAAAAGAGCATACCTAGTCTAAGTCTCCTTTCACGTGAGCTTGAAATCCCACTCTGAACACTTCTCACTACGTTACCCGACGCTTGACTCTGCAAGTACAGAACAAGTGGAGGCAAATATCAAACTAACAGAGTAATAGAAACAAAACAAAGTTCCCAACTTTCTCAAACAAACCCCTACAGAAACATCAAACCACAGATTTCAAATCATTCCAAAATTCTCCAACAATATTTGAGACAAAGAGAACAGCCCAACAAAACTTCAGACACATTTCCTTAACTCTTAAAAAAAGCTTGCATTAAAAAAAAAAAAACATGAAACTGAATCTCAATAACAGAAGTGTCTGACTCTTACCTGCCCAGCAGCATTCTTAACGAAAGTAACTTCAGTTGAGAAGTTAAAATTCTCCAATATCCTCCCGCATAAATCACACGCCCTGCAACATTAAAAAAATAAAAAGTTCATATTTTTTTAGACTAACACATAGTGAAAAACTCAAAAAAAAAAGAAAAGAAAAAACACATACAGTGCACTATCTTCTGGTCGTATTCCAGGAACGTTCTTCCCACAATGGTTACACCACACCATGGCTCCCCTAAACGCAGAAAGCTACTAACTTTAATAATCAATTGGATCCAAAACTCAAAGATGAGGCTTCAAAAGAGGAAGATGAGATTGTTTTCTGGCGAAAATCAATTTTGGTGATAGAGTGTGGAGAGGATTAGGGTTTAACGGTGTGCGTGATTATATATATATAAAAGTATAAAACTTACTTACCCGTGATAGCAGAGGCTACGGCGATGGCTGAAGGCGGCGAAGGTGAGAGATGTGTTTGAGATAGTTTTACTCTGATATGTAACTGATGTTAGTCGAACTCGGGTCTCTAGGAGTTAGGCAAAAGTTTTTTGGGATATTTTTTTTAGCTAGGGTTGAGTTTTTATACCCCTCAAGTACTGCTTCCTACTTTAATTGCCCCCAAAACTTTTAGATGTTACACTATACCCCCTAGTTTTACAAAATTAATTGCTGAAACATCCTTACTTTTTGATTCTGATTATTTCCACACATACAATCGAGTCTGTTTTTGTTTATCCAGTTCAGACTGGGAAGAAAATTTGTGAATATCAAATCATCAAAAATTGAATTCGAACGTTCTTAAGCTCAAAATCAACAATAGTAACATAGATCTCAAATCATCAAAAGTTATAATTTGCCATAACATAAACAGTAGATTGATTCTTCACATTGAAATCTATGAGTATTTTGTCTGAAATTTTGAAATGTTACAGGACAAAACAAAAACATATAACTTAGCTTCAAGTTCTTGCCTGTGGTGCTGGTCAAAGTAGTTTCACAGGTTCATCTTTCTTCTCAGTGGAATTACCATGTGCTGCAGAAGCTCTGAGAAGAGGCTCCAAGAGCTTGCTTGCCACATCAGGAGGCAACGCGTCTTCACCGGGAAGAACAAGAAGCCCTTTCTCTCCCAAACAAGAAGGTTCATTGTAGCAAACCCTCCACAGTAAGTCCACGAGTTGTCTCTCTTCTTTAACCGTTACGAGATCCTCTTGTGACATCAAGCTGATTAGTTTGATCCTCTCTTCTAGAAGCTGTCTCAGTTTCTCATCGTCTTTCTCTATGCTGCTACATCCACTACCATCTTTTCTCTCTCTTGCAAGCTCGAGCAATACACGAAGAGCAGCTTCTCTTGTCTCAGCATCGTCACTAGACGCGAGATGAATCATCACTCTGGTGAATCCAAGTCCAGTGGCAATATTACGGTCCAAATCATCTTCTTGTAGAAGATATTGCAACAAGTTTAAGGCTTTCCTGTAGAGCAACAATTCAAGAATCTTTGAGATTCGAAATCTAAGCTGCAAGGAATAAGAGTAGTTTAGTGGCTTTACCTTTGGAATCTCACACTATCAGATGCCAAAGCATCTCTTAAACCAGCATAACCATTGGCAAGCTTGAAAGCAGTGACTCCAGGTTTGTTATTGCGAATCAAAGCTACATAATATAAACATAAACATAGTTAGTCTTTAGTAGATGTTCACAACAAAAAAATATGACAAAAATATCACACAAGGTTTTGATCAGGCTTACATGATATTGCGCCGAGAGCTTGAGTTCTAGCATGAACATCTGTGTCTGATGTGAAGTTTGATAGCAGTGACTCCAAACCATTGGCTTCCATAACTAACTCCTGACTTCGAGGATTGTTCTGAACTACCGTCCTCACGACATCCGCCGCTTTTGCTCGAATATTAGCATGAGAGTTTTTAAGAAACTCAAGAAGAGGAACCAAGCCTCCAATGGAATGAAGATCTACACAATAGTTAAGTAACCAATACTCAAAACTGAGCTAACCAAAACCAAGTTCCAGAGTAAGAAGAGATAGTTTTTTTTTTTTACCATTAGCCATATCGATTGATTCAACGTGCTCCTGCAACTCATCCAGCAAATCTACCAGAACATCAAAAAAAAATTAGCACCCTCAAGATTACACAAAGATAGGCCATAAACAAATTATGTATTATAAGCAAAGAACCTTCGATATCTTGAGGTGTGACTCCATGATCAACCAAAACATCTTCAGGTGTTTTCATAACGAGTGTAATCTCCTTCATGCGTTTGACTACATCTACAGTCTGTGATTGCATAGCTTCCATAAACCACTTCCTATCTTCCTCACTGTCTCATCAAAACAACGAAACAATCACACTATGAACGAGAAAAGAGATATCCTCTTTCACTACATAAGCTTGTAATCAAAACAATAAATTGAAGTGAAGAGAGAAAGAACCAAACTTTACACATACCCAGATTCGAATTCACTCACTAGATTAATTTACCTCAAGTGAAAGACAAATCACAGCCATACAAAGTTTCTATATAACTACACATTCTCGGACAAACGACGAGACAGAACCTAAGAAGCTAGAAAGTGAAATCATTACCTTAACTGGCGAGTTGGTAGAGTACCGTCGGCGTGAGAGAGACTCCATTTAAGCAATCCATCCCAATTAGGTCCGTCTTTTGCCATCGAAGAACGATTTCGCAGAAGAAACAAAGATAGATTACAAAATCGAAACTTTGGCAATAATACTAAAGACAGAGAGGAGGCGAATCGCAGGTTTGGTTTTAGATAAGTCCAAAGACTATCCGCAGACAAACACTCTAAAAAGTAAAAACCTTAAACCTCCTCGACCTCTGAAGGGAGAGAAGCAGAGAAGCTACGGCGATGACGAGTCTTTGATCTTATTGGGGTTAAGTCTCAAGCCCAACTTTTTCAGCAATAGTAGGCTTTTGAAGGCCCCTTAAGTTAAAATATCAGGATGGGACCTAGGCCGTGTCACCTTGACTTGGTGGAAGTCATCAGTTCGAGCCTGATGCAAAATAACCGGAATCGAACCGAAACTGAACCGAAATCCTAAAATATCTGAATGTTTATATATTTATATATTCAAAATAACCGAATCAAACCGAGAACCGAACGGGTACCCGAATATATATAAGTATTAATTATATATATAGTATATAAGTTAATATATATTTATAATTTATAATTTTATTAAAAGTATCCGAAAATAGTTTTAAAGACCTATTATAAAGTATTCAAACTATTCGAAAGTTTCAAGATATTTTTATCCTAAATATCCAAAGTAATCCAAACTATTAAATATTTTAATCTGAGGTATCGTAATTATTCACTATATTACCCAAAATACCTGATAGGCTGATATTTAACACTAACTATCTGAACTAACCGAACCGGAACCAGAACAATGAAAACCAAATATTTTTTTGGTACTTTCTGGTTCCTAATTTTACCATCCAAACTGAACCAAACCTGAAACTATCCAAACCAAATCAAACCGAAAATATGTCAAGTCGTAAATGAATCCTCTAAACCCCTATTTAACTACCGGATAGCCGAAATACCCGAATCAAACTGATACTCGAAATGCCCAGGCTTATGGACATATCATGTAGTTGTTCATATTCATATCTAGGCGGGTGCGTTTTCACCCCAGTCGAGTTTTTATTTTTCAATTGAAATACCTACCTAAACCTAAACAAAGAAATCAAAACTAAATCTGAACTATTATACAAATATATCTGAATAGAACTTATAAACTTTGCATTTTGGGGATTGGTTATAATCTGAATCAAATTGAATCCAAACTAGGATCTCAATATATCTGAAATTAGTTAAATATTGTATGTTTATGTTTTATTTATTTTAAGGTAATTCAGATAATTTATAGTATTTAAAATATTTGTATAATTGGTTTTATTTGTTATTTTGAATATTTCTTAGTTGTTTTATATAGTTTAACTATTTTTTAATTAAATTTGAAATATATGAAGACGATTTAAGGCATTTTTGACAATCCAATCCAAACCAAATTCGGAAGAAATCAAATTCAACTCGACAATTAGTAAACCCCAAATAGAATTTATAAGCATAGTACCAAAAATCCTAAAATCTGAATTAACCAAACCAAAACCAACGGATCCCAACTTCCAAGCATATTCATATCACTTCTTCTATACATTTGACTTTGAGGGTTTGACATGTGAACGATAACTTTCCCTGCACTTGAATCAACAATTAAATATAACACCCAGAAGATTATATTACTATTATATAATATGATCGACGTGACAACAAATAAAAATAGCAGCAGATCTCATTCTTGATTTCTTCCAGTCTTGCATCTTGCTCCTCTGTTATCTCTTTCGTGTTTCCTCTGTTCTGTCTTGACTCAAATCAGATACAGAGAAGATGAAGCTTGAGGAGCAAGAAAGTGACATTTTGTTTCAGTCAGACGATGAAGAAAGCCAAGCCGATGCCTCCTGTCATGAAGAAGATGAAATCTCCGCAAAGTCTTCTCAGTTATCAATTAACGATTCCGCTCCATGGCCTCGAAGTTATCGGTAAAATCAAATCCTCTGTTTTACATTACAAAAATGTAATAATTTCAAAGGATTTGTACTTTGTAGTAATAAAGTTTCTCTGTTGGAAATTCAGACAATCTGTGGATATCTTAACCGGAGTTACACCTCCTAAGATCAGTTTCCTTCACCGGAGAGGCTCTCAGACATCATTCACAAGCTCCTTCGCTTCCTTATACAAGAGACGCCAAAACTCTATTCTAAACTCGTTTACTTCTTCCACAAGCAAACAACCGTTGCTCGTTGATAAAGACGATGCCTCGGTCAAATCATTCGTTTCATCTCAGCTCAAGTTATCAATCACCGATCTTCCATTTGAAGAACACAATCTCTGCTCGTTTCCTCAATCCATTCTCAACGGTAAGGACTTAACATCAGCCTTGGCTATGTCTCAAGTTCTTGGGATTGATTGATCGGTGCTGTAATTTAGTTTTTTTTTTTTTTTTGCTTTAAAAAATAAGTTTTGGATTTTCTTGCATTAGCTTCGATTAGTTTACTGTAAATTTATTTTCAAAGAACTAAATAAAAACTGTACAAAAAATGATTTCGAAATTTAAAATATTTCATTTTCTAAGTTTTTTGTCGTAGCTTTAATTTTTAAAGGTAAAGTTTGATTGCTTTAGAAAAATGCTCTAGAAAAAAAAGTGACTGTCCAAAGCATCTACAACACGTAACACATAGTTTTCGAATTTGCTCTAAGAACTAATGCCTAAGCATCCGGTTTGGTTCAGACATTTATCATATTTTTAGCTGTGAACAAACGCAAATCAAACACAAAGAAAATATTTAAAAAAAACTTAAAAAGAAAACACATTAATGCAATAACCGGATCTAGGATCAGTTCTTTATTTATTAAAATTAAAAGCAGTTTTTCTAATACTAAAAAAAAAATCATTCCTCTGGTCCAAGGAATGTGTATCTTTACTAGTGCACATTAGTCGCTCGAGAATCAACATTTTAACACCATTGAACCTATTGTGATGCAGGAATCAATATCCTATGTGGAGTAAGTCTACTCACAATGCCTTACGCAGTCAAAGAAGGTGGATGGCTAGGGCTTATTATACTTTTCTTCTTCGGTATCATCAGTTGCTACACAGGTATTCTCCTCAAGAGATGTCTTGATAGCTCCCCTGACCTTCATACCTATCCTGACATCGGTCAAGCTGCCTTTGGATTCACTGGACGTCTCATCGTCTCCGTAAGTTATATATGTAAACCATTTACATATACAACTTTAAAAGTTCTTTTATAACATCTCCAAACTAAAACTTGGGTTGATTCTATGTATCTCTTGAGAGTTGTAGATACTTTTGTACATGGAGTTATACGCATGTTGTGTAGAGTATATCATCATGATGAGTGATAACTTATCAAGACTCTTCCCAAACGTTTCGGTGAACATCGTTGGAGCATCTCTTGATTCTACTCAGATGTTTGCCATAGCAACTGCTCTTGCTGTTCTCCCTACAGTTTGGCTTAGAGACCTAAGCTTACTCTCATATCTCTCAGGTTTCATTTTTCATATAATCCTTACAAATACTAATTTGAGATTTGGTCATTCTCTAATTCATGTGTTTTATTCTCTTAGCTGGAGGAGTCTTCTCTTCCATCTTGTTAGCTCTTTGTCTCTTTTGGGTCGGGTCTGTTGATGGAGTCGGGTTTCACTCAGGTGGACAAGCTCTGGATCTTAGTAACTTACCTGTAGCCATTGGGATCTTCGGGTTTGGGTTTAGTGGACATGCGGTTTTCCCAAACATATATTCTTCTATGAAAGATCCATCCAAGTTTCCTTTGGTGCTCTTCACTGGGTAAACCTTCTGCTCTAAGTTACTTGCAACACAAGTAAATAAAATTAGGTAAATTTTTTTTTATTTTTTTTGGCAGTTTCGGTTTCTGCGTAGTCTTTTACATAGGCGTAGCGATCTGCGGTTACAGCATGTTTGGTGAGGCGATTCAGTCGCAGTTTACGCTAAGCATGCCACAACAATTCACGTCATCTAAAATCGCAGCTTGGACCGCGGTTAGTATTTACCTAAACAGATCAAACTTGATAAACATAGTCTTGTTCTTCTACATATAATAAGAATTGATAGTGCTGTCTCAATAATATTCAAAATAAAATATTAATATATACAACATAGTTACTATATAGTTTGTGTCAATCGCACTTCAGGTAATTACTCCGATGACTAAATACGCCTTAACTCTTACACCGATCGTGCTAAGCTTAGAAGAACTAATGCCGTCTTCAGAAAAGATGAGATCCAATGTAGTATCAATGTTTCTTAGAACGATCTTAGTTCTCTCTACCTTGGTGGTCGCACTTGCATTCCCATTCTTCGGTAAATTATTTTCAACAACTTATCTTATTTTTCTCCACCTTTATTTCCTTTGTTCTAATAATTTACTTCACAGCGATCATGGGAGCTTTGATGGGATCCTTCCTCTCAATGCTGCTTGTAAGTCTCCAAAACATTTGAGCAGAGTTTCAACTATTATATTGACATATCAAACATGCTATTATGGATTCTTAGATAACTCGGTTTTACTTACTGTGCAGGCTTTTATACTTCCATGTCTTTGTTATCTCAGTATCTTGAGGGGTAGATTGAGCAAGATACAAGTAAGTATATAATCTTATTTTGTTTAAATATTTGGATTTTTCGCATGATAATTTCATTTGACTCGTCTCGTTAAATTTTTTAGATGGGAGTATGCGTTTTGATTACCATCTCTGGCATTGTAAGTGGTTGCTGCGGGACTTACTCTGCGATTGGAAAATTAATAGGAGAAAAGAGTTGAATGGGTACACTGGAAAAAATGTGGAATACAGTAAAAACTGTAGAGAATGATTTGCATTATTATTTTTAGAAAATTGATTTTCAATTTTAGAGTAAGATACTTAAATGAATTTTGAGACATGCAATACAGCTACAGTTGTGAAACTTTGAAAGACTACTAGTTCCAATATCATAACAGTAAGTTTTGCTTTAGCCAGTGATCTATTGTATCATGAATTATTATGTGGTCAAATTCATATTTGAAACATGACATACACAGCCTAATTTCTTCTTCACCTCAAGAGATTGTTTCCAATTCGTCTTCACCTCAAGAGATTGTTTCAAATATCATATTGTATTTTGCAATATAATTTTGAAAGCTTGAGTTCTGTGTAGATTCATTAGCAAATGAAAGTATGACTAGAGACTCTAGTATATTTCCATGTAAACCAGATATGGCCGGATGTAATTATTAAATTGCCTAATTTATTAAATAGCTGTTAGGACATGTTGCACGAAAATGATATCCAAAAAAATTCAGTATCCTTTCTGTCGCAGTTAAATAGTATGTATCAATCAAATATTTTATGTTTGCGAGCTGTTTAGATCCGGATCAAATTGAAGGGATAATTTCTTATTAGCTGCTTGCTGGGACATGTTAATAGGACCTTTTGGTGTGAAATATAAACAAGAGAGTGAAAAACGAAAAAATAAGAGAACAAAGGGGTCGTTATATAAATTAATCACGTTTAGAGAGATTCGTCGACAACATACACAACACTTTAAACGCACTCCACCAACAAACAAACAAAACAATTAAAATTTAAATCCAGTCACCAAAACGCCGTCGTTTCGACGCCGGTGCTCCGTCTTAACTTTTTTTTTCACCGGAAGAGGAAGAGGTGAAAAAAAAATCAACAAAAATGAAACGGAAAGGATTCGGCTTTTCTCTCCCCGTCACGGCGGTGATTCTGGTGATCGGCTTCATCTACTTCTCAACGGTTTTCACCTTCATCGATCGCTGGTTCAGCCTCACTTCCTCTCCCGGGATCGCCAACGCCGCCGTGTTCACGGCCTTGGCTCTGATGTGTGTCTACAGCTACTCCATCGCGGTTTTCAGGGATCCGGGTCGGGTCCCGCCTAATTACATGCCGGATGTTGAGGATCCGGAGAGTCCTGTTCACGAGATTAAGCGCAAGGTCACATCTTTTATGTCTCCTCTCATTTGTTTCGGTGACTTTTATCCGTCAAAGCTTTTAGATTTGTAGCTAAATTTGTAATTAGAACAGTAAAAGGCTGAAGCTTTGAGATTCCATGTGTGAGCTCTGTATGAGAGAGTCTAGTTTTTGTAGCTAAAATTGTAATTAGGATATTGAAAGGATGAAGCTTTGATGGAGATTCGATTGAAACTCTGTTCTTGGCTCTGTTTTGGAGAATGTAGTTTTGAGTTTTTGTGTCGTTAGTTGCTTTGGTTATGTTGTTTTTTAGGGAGGAGATTTGAGGTATTGTCAAAAGTGTTCACATTTCAAACCTCCACGAGCTCATCATTGTAGAGTTTGCAAAAGATGTGTGCTTAGAATGGTATTTGTTCTCTAAACTCAACACTTATGTTTAGTCAAAACCAATGTTATATTATCTTAAAATCAATCGTGTTTTGATGTGAAGGATCATCATTGTATTTGGATCAATAACTGTGTGGGACACACTAACTACAAGGTCTTCTTTGTATTTGTTGTCTATGCGATGTCCGCGTGTGTATACTCTCTGGTACATTCCCTAGCTTCTCTACATACTCTCTGGGACATTTCCTATATGAGCCTTATATGAATATTCTTTTGGATTCTTAGGTTTTGCTTGTGGGGAGTCTTACTGTTGAACCACAAGATGAAGACGAAGAGATGGGAAGCTATCTAAGAACTATATATGTAATGATTTTGAATGATCACTTGTTTCAAAAACTACCAACCAATCTCATTTTAATGTTTATGATTTGTTTTCTCAGGTAGTTTCAGCGTTTGTTCTTGTTCCTTTGAGCATTGCGTTAGGTGTTCTTCTTGGGTGGCACGTTTACCTTAGTTTACAAAATAAGACAACCATCGAGGTTGTTCTTTTTCTTTCTCTTGTTCAGTTGCTAAACTATGGATCCTCTTAGCTCTAGTTAGTTTTTTGTTTTCATCTGCTAATTAATGTTGTGGGAGTTGAGCAGTACCACGAAGGAGTGAGAGCTATGTGGTTGGCAGAGAAAGGAGGACAAGTCTATAAGCATCCATATGACATAGGCGCATATGAAAACCTAACCTTGGTAAATAATTCTCATCTTCTTTAGATGCTTAGTATCAGTCATAGCTTTTTTCTTTGTTAAAGTTTTAACTGTTCTTTCAGATTTTGGGACCGAACATACTTTCTTGGCTCTGCCCTACATCAAGGCATATCGGTTCTGGTCTGCGCTTCCGTACAGCTTTTGATTCAGCCCCTGTTTCTTCTGAAACTAAACCTTAGCACATGACCCTAATCATCTTTTCTCAACATTTTGTCGGAAAGGCAGCAGACTTTCAACTTAACAGCACTCTGGCTCATCCTATTCAGGAGTTTAGCTGCCTCAGCTCAAAACCAAGACTAACTCTTAATCAACAGTAGAGACTGTTTGAAACTTTGACATGGTTCACAATCTCTCATTATTATTTCCCCTGTTTTTCTTTTGGATTCCTAAGAAAGGAGAAGGAAGTTAGGGTTGTGGATACAGAACTCAAACTGTGATTATACTTATTATACGTACCAATTAACAGGTGTCAAAGACATCTTTGTAAGATAATTCAAAGCTTTCATAATTTCTTATCAGAATCAGACCCTTCTCAGTATATGTGTTTATATGGAGAGTTTTATAGTATGTAAGCAAAGCTCTTTGATTCTCTGAAGAAAAAGAATATAGCCCTTTTCCAACATTAATAACATTAATGATTTGAAGTATTTTTCTTTGTGAAAGAAACGAGAGAAGACTTGTGTTAAGGTCATCTGTTTTATCTATATGCATAGCAATTCCATAGCAACTTGTACTCGTCAGCACTACAATGAAGGTTCTAATGAGACCAATCATACAAGCTCTTCAGTTCCATTTCTAAGCTGTGTCTGTGAATCCCACACACTGGTTCAAACTTGGGTTCCACGTTCAAAAGATTGTTATATATCCCCAGAAGAAGCCCCCAGAGTTTAACTTAACAGATGTAGGACTAAGAAGAAAATTATGAATGAAAGAGTGATTTGAATAAAATAGAGAAAGCAAAGAAAGCTAGCATAGTTTGTTGAAACTACGAGAGAATAAGAATTACAACATCTGTTACCAAAATATATTCTGGACCAATTCATTTTAAATAGACATGTCTTGGAATTGCCATGGGTTGAATGGGATTGACTTAGGGTCGGTGTTATCTTCAGATTTATCCGCAGCTTCCCGGTGTTCTAAGTACTTTCCGTTGAACTGGTAAACTTCAAGATCACCCCATGGTGTAGGAGTGACTTCCTCTGTTATATCAAACCACTTGGGAGTAAAGCTTTCGCTCTTCTCTTCACGGGTTCTCTTCTCTGCTCTCTGTCTCTCTTCCAAGCTGTAACAAGACGTGGAACGAGAATCAGCTCTACTTCAGTTCAGATCCTAAACAACAAGTTTCTTGTTACCATACCTGCTCTTCTCATTGCCGGATTTGGACATGTCACCCATCTCGAGTGCGTATCTATCAGGGCGTAACCGTGAGTCAGACGGCAACAGCTTTTTGGGGGCAGTGTCGAAGCTATTGATCTTGTGAGCAAAGTGTGTGTATTGGTATTTGTCATCCTTTGGAACATCAGCAAGTTTCCAAACCTCCTTTAGTTCGGTGCCAGGGAGAGGTTCACCTTCACCGTCACACTGCTGATAACTCATGGACTCGTTCCATTTACCGGTCATGAGTATCTTGGGCTCCTCAGAGGCGTCATAGACATATCCGTCTACTTCATATCGACCAGATCTGTTGAGACAGTAAATGCACATGTCTTGAGCTTAAAGTGAAAAAAAAACAAGAAAAAAGGAAGATGAGGTTGCGTTAAAGGTAACTTACCCGAACCAACCACATGGTTGAAAGTACAGCACGACTTTGTCACCAGTGGTGAGGTTGGTCATGATCATTTCCCCAGGAGAATCGACCCAAGTTCGTCCAAAGATTAGGTTGTGAACTTTGGTCAGAGGAGGTACCAAGTCAAGAACCACTCCATCTCTTTTAAGTGTCACCCGTGTCCTGCACCACATATTCATTCATCACATTTAAGGTTCAGGATAGTGAACAAATGAAGAATGTTAATTCAGTAGATACACTTGTGGTTTTGTACCTTCCTACTGGGTAAACGTCAATGGAATTGCCCAAAAACTTTGTTTTCAGTTTTGAAGTACAATCATAAGTGAAATGCTCATTTTCAGCATGACCAGCGCTCATTGGCGGGTGATGGCTGACCTGAGAATAAGACTATTGGTGTCAACAACCTTTGGCACCTAAAAGAACTAAAGATACAACTATTTGAGAGTTCTAAAAAAGAAATGGCTCTAACCTGCTCAGATATGAAGTTAACACCATTGTAATTAGCCATCTCATAAGTCTCTCCAAGTATTGGATTAAACGGTTTCCACGTCCGTTGGAAAGCATAGTACACAGAGATAGCCCATGATGCTGTTAAAAGTTCAATTCTAACAATTCAGCCACTACATAAACAGACACTGATCATAGCAGAAATCAATCAAAAGAAGGGAAGAAATGTACTTACACGCATACACCATACGCATATAAGGATCATCCGTTTTATCTGCCATGTCTAATAGATGCGAGTATTCCATCAACTGTCAGAAACAGAGCACTTATCATAGCATCACAAAAAAAACCATCAGACAAGAACAAAACATGAGCACAAACCTCCGCCATTTTCTGGAGCATAGTCATTGGTTCGAAAATAATAACAGGAAGGGTCACCATTGAAGTAACATCAGATCCAATATACTTCTGCATCATCTTCCAATAACCATCTCGATCCTCTTGCTTCCATCTTCCTCTGTTAGCTTCCTCCGCTGCATCTTCAGTACTTCCTTCAGGGTTAATTACTTCAAGTCCCTCATATCCAACCAAACTGTGAGAATGTAATAAAAAAAACGTTAAGCTTTAATTCCAAAAAAAGAGCTAAACTTTAAGCAAACCCTAATTGTAAAAGTTGCATCTTTTTGAATTAAAGAAGCAGACTTTGTAGGAACAGAGTCAAAACGAATTTGATATTAGCATACGAATCTAGTAGATTTCAAAACGTTTACCCGTTAACTGATTTGGTCATAGCTGATCCTAAACTGGAGATTGAGGAAGCAATAGAAGCGAAGAAACCACTCCCGCCGCCACCGGAGTTTTTGGGATCGTTTGGAGACATCTCTCCGCCGTGGTTCACCACGCTATGAGCTTCGGCGAAGAGAAAATCGAGAAATATGGATAGAGAGAGAGAGATGTAAAGAGATTTCTTAGTGAAGGAAGAGATCAGCGATAGAGACGATGCAGAGGATTTTAGGATCGTGTTCTGGTCTTCGTTGGCACTTGTTCAATTTTAACATGATCGATCCGGTTCTGTTTTAAAATGTTAATCCCAGCCGGATTGATTCAAATAATAAACCGAACAGACCAGTCGTCTTGTTGGTTATTATCTTTCTTTTTTCTTGCCTTATTATTGTCGGTAGGCATGCACATTCGGTTATTCGATTCGATTTTGGATAGTAATCATTTGGTTCTGGATATATCAGATAAATCATTTATTTATCCAATAGATATCTATGAGGTTTAGGTTCGGTTTGATTTTAGTTCAATTCTAGGTATCCATTTAAATGATCTACTATTTACACATTTACATATTCATCAATCCAACAAAAATTTGAGTAAATAAAATTCTAATCTTATAAATATTTATTAAATTTTTATATAAAAATACCATATATATGCTTGACAGAGTATTATTATGTAAGATCTTGACAGAGGATTATTATCAACCCTTTGATGAATGTTTCTCGATATGCCATCGGAATCATCATCCGAGTTTTTAGGGTTTTTGATATTCTCCATGGAATATTTTGGATTTCTTCCGAAGACTTTTGTTTACCACTTCATATATATTACTCAATGTTAACCACTTACGTCACAATTACAAAGATCAGTAGCCTTTAAAAATTAGCAAAACGACACAAAAAGTTTTATGCTTAATGTTTTTGATCATTTCAATTTATTTAATGTAACAGAAGCTTGATTAGTGTCGTTTCTATTTTTGTTTATTCGCTGTTAGTTGTATAAGAAAAATAAAAAAGAAGCTATGCAAGCAGTTGACAAAACAAATGGTCCAAACAAGCATTCTGGCGTTTTGTTTTTGTACCCTTGCACAATTTGTAGTTTAATAACTAACACTTGTTATATATTAGCATTATTAACATGTGCTTTCCTGAAATAACCAACAATTATTCTAGTATTAGACATCTCATCATTGGATTAATATAAAAGATCATTAGAATATTTACATAATATTTGATTTAACAACTTTTGTTTTCTAACAGAATGCTGCAATTTGAGACAAAATTAAATGATCTTTCGACATTCACAACTTTTTAGATTAAATACGTTCATTTTGTACTATGCTTTTAATCGTACATCTTTCGTTGAATCAGTTTTACAATCTATATTATAATGATACACTTTAAAAGCTCCTTAAGGTGTCCACATAGGCATATTGTGAGTCCCACATTTTTATATTAAAATAGATAGTTTTTTTAAAATGGCTACAAACAAAGAATATCAGTTTAGCCAAGTGGTCTAAGGTTCCATGTTTGGTCTGCAAGGGCATGGGTTCAATTCCCACTGCTCTCATGCTATATATTTTTTAAACACACATAGTCTTGGTAAGATGCTTACAAACAATGAAATACACTTTAGTCAAGTAGTATAAGGTGTCTAATTAAGTATGCAAGATTATGGGTTCAAACCACGCAGCTATCATGTATTTTTGATTTTTTTATTTAGGTTATTATCATATGGGCTTTTTGTTTATAAGGTTCTTATGTTTTTTTTTTGGCTTATTGTTTTAAAGATCAAAATAGTTGTATAAACCCTAAACCTTAACAAGTTCAAACCCAAAATAGTTAAAAATGAATCCAAAACGAACAATAAAAAAAAATAAAAAAAAGCAAGTCTCACGTGGTTGCCTACGCGGATGGCTTAAAGAACCTTAAAACTATCATATTATAATATAGCTCAACCCAAAAGTAATAAAAATTAAATCCAAAAACGAACAAACCAAAAAAAAAACAAAAAAAAGTGAATTCCACGCGGGTGCATACGTGGATGGCTTAATGAGGGTTGAATAATATAGATTAGGAGCTCAAAAAGTTAAATCATTGCACATATTTCCTAATATATTTTTTCAAAAAATTTGTATGTGAGATAAAATAAAATAAAACAACAAAAATTAATTATTTTCGTTATTTATTAAATGAATATATAATTTCTCTTACATTTTAATAACTATTATAATTTCCTTGAAAACATTCCTCACCACCGATTTCAGACTCCGGCGAATGGATTCCCACAGTCGATGACGCCGTAGATAAAAATACCACATCATTTATGAACAAAACTCAAACTTACAAAAAACCATATATAAAAGCCTATCTAATGAAACTTAAACAACGAATATTAACTTAATTAAGGTTATTTTCAAATTGATAAATCGTTTAATACAAATATAAATACTATAAATATAGAATTATATCAAGTTTTGATCTACGATATAAAAACTATTTACAGCAAAAAAA
>CAKOAT010197376.1:214329-240591 GCA_932364175.1 Eruca vesicaria subsp. sativa
ATAAAAACCTATCTAATGAAACTTAAACAACGAATATTAACTTAATTAAGGTTATTTTCATATTGATAAATCGTTTAATACAAATATAAATACTATAAATATAGAATTATATCAAGTTTTGACATACGATATAAAAACATGAAATTTTCCATTTCATTATTAATTGGTGTCATTAGAAGAATCCACTAAACCAACAATCAAAAAAATACACGCAAACATAATGATCCCGGCTCCGCGCTTGCGCGGGGAATATGCAACTAGTATAAAATAATTGTTTTAACTTTTTCATAAGAACAGTATATGGTTTTACGGTTGGTATTGATCCTAACCAAATCATATGCTTTTAAATCAGTATTGAGTCACTCTGCTAAACAAGAAGAAATGATGTTAATTTAATTGAATACTAGATTTTGATATACGCTTTTAAAATACGGATATACTTTTATCATTTTGATAAAAATTTATTTGAATTAACTATTTTAACACAAACAATTAAAAATTGTTCTATTAATATATAAAAAATTTTTATTATAATATTCATTTTCACGTAGTGTTTTCCTATCTGACCCATACCCATAATTGAACCAGTGCATCCTATAATGAAAATTTTATTATTTAAAAATTTGATAAAACCCGGTAAATATCCTAAAACTCGCTATTAGTTCAGTGATATGATATTTGTTGATCCGTTTAAAACCCCATAAAACTGACAATCTTTTTTTTATAAAAAAAATTAGTTAAATAACTCGTACTTTTAATATTAAAGAAAATATTTTTTTCAAATTTCTTTAATGAATTTTTTCTTATCATTTGAAAAAATGAAACAGTAGCAATAGAAAACAAAATCTCTATTCATATAACAATTTAGTTTTTTTCGTTATTAATTACCTACGATAAGTTTACATTTTTACTTATTTTATCTCTAATTTTTTTTTATAAAAATTGAATTGACATATTAATATTATAGCTAAAATGACATAGTAAATAATAATTTCTACTTTTTGATCGCTAAATAATATTATGCACGAAAATATGATATTAAAATTAAATAAAAGTATAATTTCATAAAAAAAAAAATTATTAATCAAGAAAATTATCGGTTACCATAAATATAGGAATTACTTAGTTATTTACTTAATTAAAAATTTAAAATAAAGAGTGATATTATTTAAATATGATGAAAATTTAATGGTAGAATCCAAAAATAGTAAAAATAGAATTCCATTTTTTTTTTAAATTAGTGTAATTATATAATGTTTAAGTTAGTTTTGTTTTGTTTTCTAATTAATATTTTTTTTTTCTTTTTCATGTCTTATTTTCCCCAACATTAGATAAATTATTTTCATAAATGTTTTGGATGTTAATTTTGTATACTTTTATACTCATGTGTGATTTTAATAAAGCCTCAAAATAGTTTGATTTGTATTATTTTGTTCTTCTTAAGCCGCAAGTAACATTGATAAAGAGGTGTTATAATAAATTTTTGTTTCCTGAAAAAAAAAAAGAGTATTGATTGCTAATTTTTACTGTAAAATTTATGGCCATTTTCTCGAATATAAAATTCATATCCTGAATTTTAAAATACCAAAAATTAATAAGATTTCATTGACTACAAATGGTAACATAGGGAACGAAAGAGAATAATCAATTCCTACTTATTCCTTAAAAAATACACCATTCATAAGGAATATTTCATGCGTATGATTCTTTGTTATTCCTTGAATTCTAAGGAATTATAGAACAAAAACATTCCTTATCAAAATTGATATGGAACCAAAGTAATAAATATTCCTTTTCATTCTTTTTATTTTATTCCTACTTATTATTTTCCTACTCATTCATATTCCTAATTTAATGGTCACCAGTTAGACTAGTTCGACATGGTGCTTCGGTTTCAAGGCTTAAATGTTAGATGAAAAGGAACCAAGGAAATGTCTTTAAAAATTTGATCACAAAAACGAAACTAACGTCTAATAATTCATCGAGTGTTTTAATGAAAACGTAAGGAATGATAAAACATTGGTTTTTAGTAGCTGTAAGCTTCTTTGCCTTCTTGTGTTACCAAATAACTAGCCTTCTAGGACATCTGATCACTCCTAGAACGTGGTCCAACTCGAAATGTGCTTTCGCAAAATCCGTGCTTGAAAAGAACGGCCTTAGATCTGCAATGTCATATTCGTTGGCCTGCAAATGTAACACGTAAACAGTTATAAGAAGCATACCTCTAATTTTATAGTAACCCCATCCATATGGATTTTAAGAAGATCATAACCATATGAACATTACCTTCGTCTGCAGCTCCTCTATCTTAACCTCGATAGAAGGTCGTCCCGAGTTTGATCCCGTGATGATTTCTTCAAACTTCAAAGCATTCTTCACTAGCTCTTTCAGAAGAACCAGCAGCAATGAGTTGAAGTCCTTTTTGTATGTTATGTATCGTTTGAAGCTCTGCACACGAATAACCCGAGTAGTTTTCATCAATGCAAATCTCAGTATCTAAATAAGCTCCATTAATAAGTTTGTGCACAACTTATTTGAATACCTCTCTTAGAGTTCTCTGGACTCCAAACTTCTGAGTTGATATGAAAGAGTCAAGTAGGACTCTAATGGCCATGTTAACATCTTCCTCGGTCACATACTGTCTAAGGTGCATCCTAGCATGTGCTTCAGACATTCGGATCATGGACTCCAGGTGCCTTGTCGCAATAGAGACTCCTTGTCCGTTCTGAACCAAAAGATTAAGCAGGTCAAGAGATTATGCTGGGATGCTATTTGAGATAATACGATAACCCATCAGTATCAATTAAAATCATCAAGAAAACTTACCATTGACTCTCTTCTTAGATCAGCATAAACCGTTTCTAACTTCTTGGCATCTATTTCACTCAGTTTTGGAAATACATACAACTTCGAGTATGTTAAGTATTTCCTCAGCAAGTCCTGGGGAAGTACCTGTATATACGTATGATGAAATAACATTACCATCGAGACATAGAAACTTCAAAGCAGCAGCTACAGTAAAAATCACAAACCTCGGGATCAGAAGAACCGCTAGATCCCTGTACGCCATCTTGGGGCTCGCTATCATCCATTTTACCACCTTTAGGTTGTGATTTGAAGTGACTATTGACGACAAATTCAGCAAGCATTTCATCTGTCACTGGGTCAACCACATCCTGCAGCCATACCATTGGTTTAAGTCATGTCAATAACCACAAAAAGTTAACGCAATCAGTGATATGGATCACAAGAATGAAAAGCATAAGTCTAGAAAATAGTACCTTGACAACACAAAGGATATCAAAACGAGAAAGGATCGGATCTGTCAACTCGACATTTTGTGCAAAAGATTTGGATGAATCGTACCTGAAATTGCAATGCCAACTTATTAACAAGGTAAAGATTACAAATTGTAGCTCAGTTGGCTATTTCCGTACCTTCCACCAACTGGATTAGCTGCGGCAATAACAGAGCAACGAGCTTGAAGGGAAGTAACGATTCCTGCCTTTGATATACTAATACTCTGCTGTTCCATGGCTTCATGGATACTCACCCTGGTATCAAAAACACATATCAGCGCCCCTTTCTCGAATTATCACTAGTTGCAAATTTGTTACCTGTCCTGGTCATTCATCTTGTCAAACTCATCGATAAGACAGATTCCTCGGTCGGCAAGTACAAGTGCCCCTCCTTCAAGCGTCCACTCCCTTGTAACTGGATCCTTGTGTACTGCTGCAGTCAGACCAACAGCAGAAGCTCCCTTTCCAGTCGTGTACACAGCTCTCTGACCAGTTTTCTCGATGTATCTAGAGAGAAAAAGTTACTATTAGCGGATCATTCACTCATGAAGTTGATTTGCCAGAAATATGCACTTACTTCAGAAATTGTGATTTAGCTGTTCCTGGATCTCCTAGTAGAAGTACATTAATGTCTCCACGCAATCTGTGTTTCCCTTTAATGTTTTTCTCCTGGCCTCCAAACATCGCGAGAGCAATAGCTGTTTTGATATCTTCGTGTCCATATATTGACGGAGCAATTGATTTAATGATCTGAGAGAGAAATTGAAAAAAACATTAAGTGGATGAACTAAACTTTGAAGGAAATCCAAGAATTTCTATTCAACTTACCCGTTCAACTATACGTGGATCCTTGGATAGCTCTTCAATTTGCGTTTTGTCTTCCTGGGTTAGTTTGTATGCAGAGAAGAGGTCTTGCTTCTTTGTAACATAATTTGCTTCCACCACAGTGGCAAAGACAGGAAACCCATTCTTTGTGTTCAAAGATAGGTCAAAATTGTTGGTATATATCCCTGTAACCTCCTGCAATACATATCATGCAACCTAATATCAATCACCTATCATATACAGGTGTGCAGATAATCTAGAATAGTAAGGTATGATGAAC
The DNA here is from genome assembly GCA_932364175.1 of Eruca vesicaria subsp. sativa. Lineage (NCBI taxonomy): Eukaryota > Viridiplantae > Streptophyta > Magnoliopsida > Brassicales > Brassicaceae > Eruca > Eruca vesicaria. The sequence continues at coordinate 218,734 of CAKOAT010197376.1, forward strand.
GTACAATCTCTTCTCCAGGACGAGCACAATCAATAAGGTCATTCAGCAATATAACTTCCTTGTGTCTTGGAAGTCGTCCAGCAGGTACTGTTCCTGGGCTCTCTTGGATGGTAAGCTTCTGATAGTTCCTGTATATTGTCTAAAACAAGGAGAGTAATTAACAGATTGTTAACTTCACATTAATAAATTTAGAGCTTACACTGAAGTTCATACATTGTAAAGGAAAATGATAGGGAGACCATAGAATCCTTACCTGTTCGACATTGACAGTAAACGGGCCTTTTGACTGGCATTCAGAGCAAGAACCGACCTTGACTTCTGAATACGAGTTTTGGAAGAAAGGTCCCAAGATTGCTCCACACTTGTTACAATCATATTTCACCTGCTGCAGCTGAGGGAAGACACCAGAACGCCTGGTGACAACTCCACCAATACGGATCATTGTGTTAAGATGAATCTGCCTGAATGAAAATCCACAGACAAAAAGGTTAGGCTGAAATCTTGAGAATGAAGTATATTCACCACTATCAATGAGTTGAGCATACTACTAATTACCTTATGTTCCGAATCTGATCATTAACTGGTAGATTGGTAACACGAACATAAATCTTCTGGTGAATATTCTTGTAGTTTGGGTGGAGATCAAAGATGACCTTTTCTGAAACTTCCTCCATGACTTCAAGAACAGGTTGCGGAGCATCAGCTAGCCAGATGGCAATATTGGGGTGGACATGTATGAACTCTTTGTAATCAATTTCTAGACTGCACTTATTAGCTGCAAATAAACCAAACCATAGGCGGAGATTCAGATATATATACGCAACTTGATGAAAAGTTAAAAGCAGAAAAGAGAGAGTACCTGAGACCATCTCATTTATCAAACGAACATACTCTCCATTCTCACTGTTTGGTTTAACGTATGTGAGCAAGAAGTCTCTGAACTTCTTGGCAATGAAACGACGCACTTCGTCTCTCATAACCCATTCCCTCAGACTTCCTTGGATACGATACATGTCAAACTCGGCTTCATCTTCGTTGTCATCCTAAATTCATGAATAGCAGCACAATGAGCCTCCCTGGAAGCTTAAAGAAAATAATCATATACACTACCTCATCTTGATAATCATCAGTTTGGTCAGTCATGGAAACATCAGGTCCTGGAGAAGTATGGTTTCCATCAGGATCACCGCCCTCAGGAGCAGCTCGAGCCCTCTTCGAAGGTCTATAGTTCCAATCATCAGAATCTGCGCACAAAAATATGTTCAATTAGTGTGTCCAATTTTATAGGATTAGGGTTTGGTTTTGAAGATTACCATTATCGTGAAGAAGATGAGGAAGCTTGTTGCGGTTAGCGAAGCGACTTTCACGAGCATCGAGGACAGCGTCGGCGGCGCGACGGTCACGTGCAATCTGACCTAAATCTCTGTCATCGTCGACGGAATCATCTAATCCTACAGACTCGTACTGATCTTGCTCATCTCTTTTCCCATAGTCTCTGCCAATTTAAAAAAAAACAATTTAGTAAATTAAAAAATAATAATAAACTAAGAGAGTGCTGTGTTTACTGGAGGTAGTTATCTTGGAAGAGATCTTCTCCATCTTCTTCTTCTTCTTCCTCTTCCTCCTCCTCAGGCTCGTCTCTTATGATTTGCGGATCTACCTCTGCTTCTTCATCGGAGAAATTCTCCGAGTTCTGGCTCGTACTGAATGGTAACTGGTCGGTGTTGAACCCGGCTGAGGAAGGTGAAGCTGGCGACGACGGCTGGTTCTCTGAATCCTCTCCCGCCATTTTTACCCTCTCTCTCTCTCTCTCGGAAACTAGGGCACAATGACACTCTGTTATCAGATTGTATCCTCGATTTAGGCGGGAGATGTTCGCGCCTATTGCAACTTATTGGGCCTTTTTGTTTTATGTGTAATTGGGCATCTGGATACCGCATTTGCCTTGGCACTTGGCACAAGCCATATTTGTTCTTACAGAAAATTACTTTCAAACACATTTAACATTTTTAGGTTTTTTTTGCTCAACAACAACTTTTCATTAACGAAGAGTGAATACCTCAAAAGATTTTAAATCCAACATACAACCAATGAGATCTAGTATCGCATAGGAACTCTGAGTGAAAACACTAGAACGGATCCTAGATTATCCAATCTATTCATCTGTGTATTTTTCACCACATTGAAACGAGTTCCTCTCACAATCCAAGAGAAACCGTCTCTTGACCCCTACTTAAACCACCTAAGATCGACCATACAAAGTAAAAGCATTAAGACATAAAACAAACTAAACCAAATTGAGAAAACCATATAAGCTCCAGCTTTAGTCGCCGATGGATATGAATTCAGTTCTTAGACTAAACCTCTTCACCGAAACGGTGAAAGTTCTTGACTTAGTTGTCGTTGAGTAGTGAGGAAGGCTATGAAGTGAAACATTTTTAAGTTTTCAATATCACAATAAGACACATTCTATTTCTACCACACATTGTACCTGCTTAATGTTTATATTACCTTTTTGGTGTAATTTTTTTTAAAAAAAAAGAACTGTATCATTAATTTTAGTCCTACAGTTTTAACCCAAACCGAGATTTTCAATTTCAGTTCTGGTAGTTTTTTTTTTCTTCTTTTTCAGTGCTAGTAGTTTGATTAGACAGGTTGATCTTATTGTCATATTTTAACATCAGTTTGGTGTTTTTGATTCGTTCTATATATAAGTTCGTTTCGATTTAATTAAATCAACCAGTTAGCTATTTTTTCTTAACCTAATCTATCTATACTATTACTTAATAAGTAAATTTGCTTAAGTGTCAAATTTTCCATGATTTTAAGTAATTTTGCTTATTTTCATGTTTTAATAATTTTATATATAATTTTATTTATTATATAATATGAACAAATTTATATTACTGATATTATAATTTTAGAAAATAATTTAATTCTTTTGTATTAGATTGTTTTCTTGAAAATCTATTTTTCTATTATAAAATTTAAGTAAAGTTGCTGAATAATATTTTCTATGATATAGGTAATTTTTGCTTATTTTTCATGCTTTAACAATTTTATATACAATTTATTATATAATAAAACGAATTTATATTAATAACTAGGTATGGATCCGTGCGTTACAAGGATTTCAATTGATGTTTTAATTTCATGAAAACATAAAAAAGAGAAGAAAAAAATGCAGTTGTTGGATTTTTTTGCATATATTTGTGTGAAACTTATTTTAGGAATAAAAATTATTTTCCACATAAGTTTTGGTTAGTATTTATGTTTCAGTAATATTTTTTTTCTCGGCTATATTTCAGTAATCATAGTGCATAAACAGTTATTAGCAATTTTAAATAATCATAGTGCATAAACATTTATTAGCAATTTTAAATTTAGGGGTATAGAAAAAATTCAAACCCAAAAATTTAAATTGAATCTAACCTTGAAAAATATGAATTAGAATAAAATATAATAAATTAGAAAGTTGAATCAAGGCAATCAAATCGGTGACAATATATGCACTTTATAGAATTTCTCTGCACTAAAAGAAAATATAGTGAATAAAATTACATATCTATATTTAGAGGCAAAATAGTCTGCCTCTATATTTCTATAAAAATAAAAAAATCTATTATGAAATCATACAATTAAACAAACCTACCTTTATAATACAACTTCAATATTCATAAGACATTAATATTCTAATGAATCTATAGGTGAATTGAAAATTATTTATTTGTTTAACTAAGGAAAAACATTGGATCAACATTTTTATCATCTAATCTATAGGTAATGAAACTATTAATACATTATGCATTTCAATACTATTTTAATTCTTGTAGCCACAAACATGTATGTTGTGAAGACCATGTTTTTAAATCCTTGTTGTCTAAATAACTATTTATGAATAGAACTTACTAATTAAAATTTTATGGCGAACAGAATTATAATAAATAGTATTAGTGTATGTTGTCATAGAGCTGAAATCGCAATCATTAATATATATATATATATATATATATATATATATATATATATATATAGTCTGAACCATAATGCCGAAACACAAGACTAAACATATAATTCAAAGGCAGTGAACGAGACTTGTCCTTGATCAACCGATAAAGTTTGCCGTGATTTTATATATATGTTCATTGTTTTGTATTTGCGTTTAGCTATCAATATATAAACTACTACAACTCACTAATTCAAACAGACACAAGAGTCGTGTTATGACTAATTAATCAGACAACTATATGGCTAATTACCATCGATCATTTGTGCAATGAGTCTCTAAAAGAACTTTTATTATTATGACATAATTCATTCTTTTATTTCATCATGTACCGTATGTGCTAGTTATAAAATGTTTGAAAGCTAAACTTATATAGCCTTCTGAGTTTTTTTTTTCTCGTGTAAGATTATGATATATGCAAAAAATTCGTGTTAAGTAATTTCAAATTGAGATAATATTGCGGCTGACCATTAAGCACGCCGCTGTGTTATCACTACCAATTGTAAAGTTCTCTATTTATGATTTAAAAGTAACTCTGTATCCAAATTCGTTTTTAAAAGTCACTTACCAAAAAAGTATCTGAATGAGTATATCCAATATCCTGATCATGTCAAGAATAAAGATAGGGTTTCAGATTTCATTGTAGTAGCTAACATCTTTTGTACCAAATGCAATAGTAGTAGATATATGATACAAAAATTTTGAGTATTAAAATATATGAACGTATACGTATCATACATCTACAAAGATATATATCGAAGGAAAAAATCACAGCATATTTTATACGTGAAGCTCCCAAATATTCACATTCGTAAACATTAAAATATTATGGCAATGGATCAGATTGCTAAACTGATTGATAAAACCATTAGGCAGCGGATTATTTCGATGAGAAGAGAGGGTTTGAAAGACTACTACAGCGATGGTATTGGTGCCCACAATTGATTAAGGATATGCTTTATTATTATGTGCGTTTTACCTATAGATTTTGTAAATAACCATTCTTTTCATGATGATTAATAAATTTAACATGTCATAAAGATCGGTAGTAATAATATTCATGCACGTAGGTACACATCGGATGTACACATACTTAAGAATGCGTATGAATGGAGAAAAACACTAACCTCTCAGTACTCGTGTACATGTAACCGTGTTCGTATTGTAAGGAAGAGGTAATCCGCATCCCGAGGGCTAAAAGCTATACTAACACACATACTTATATGCATAGGCATATTTTTGCGTGTAATTAAGCTTTAAACCTCAGGATGCAGATTACCCGGTCCTCACCAATACTTGTCATCTGTAGATGCATATCCTTAGCTTCCTTCATTGGTTTTGCTTCTATATAAATCTTGTAAGATCTCCTTTATGAGTTCTTATGGTTTGCTCTTGTTGTTTTTTGGTTTAGTTGTTGATAATTTAATAGGGAAATGTGAGCATTTATAAGCCTCCCGAGGCTAAATAGTAACCAGAAGATGCTGATTCGAAAGGTTTAATGCTATAAGAACATATGCTCTAATAGAAAATAAAAATAATTTTTGTTCATGTTTTATCTTGTATGTCATACTCTTAGCTTTGTTTCAACAGATGTTTGAGCTATAATATATGCCTAGGATCGATGTCGAAATTATACTCTAAGCTTTATAGCTAGCGTTCTTCAAGAAACAAATCATACATGATTGATATGGAGAGTTTCTTAGATCTAATTAATATCATTTTTTTAGATAAGCATTTCGTGTGAATTATGTGGTGTCTAAGGTGAGGATTGTATCCATCAGTTTTTTGGGTTTCAGATTTTTTTTTTTTTAGATTTGATTTTAGATTTTTGGTTTTTGGTTTTTATGTGTTTTTTCAGCTTTTGGTATTTAGATTCTTTTTTTTTTGGTTTTGCTGTATTTTTAGTTTTTAAAAAATAATCAATACACTGTTTTGAAATAAATAATACAAACAAGTAGCAAATATTTAAGTAATGATTGTTTGCATTAGTTTTTAGTTTCAGTATTTGGTTTTTAAATTTAGTTTTAGATTTGGTTTTGATTTTTAGTTTTTATATCTGGTTTTCGGTTTTATAGAAATAAAATAAATTATTTATTTAATTAATATATATATATTATTACAAAAAAAAACTAAATTCGCTTTTGAATTAAAAACCCACAAAAGTTCAGTTTGACTTTTCTTCACAAACTGATTAAAATTTTGAAAAAATAATTTTCCTAATTTATAATGAATTTATTTGTTTAAAATTTTGATTGGCAAACAAAATGGTTTTTATAAAACTAAAAATTAAAAGCTAAAACTTGATCAGTAAGAAAATGTTTTTTTTGGCAAACAAAATGGTTTTTATAAAACTAAAAATTAAAAGCTAAAACTTGATCAGTAAGAAAATGTTTTTTAGAAATAAAAAATTTAAAACTAAAACAAAAACCATAAACAATCAACCTCATAATATTCTTTTTAAACCAATATGAAACTACTGGAATACAATCATTTAATAGCATACTAGATTTTGACCCGCGCTTGAAAGCGCATAAATTTTTTTTGATTAAAAGTTTATATAATTAGGTTGTCTTTATTTAAAGTATGTTTTGGTATAAAATCAGTAATCTAAAATTTGTGGTGATGATTGTTTTGCATTAGTTTTTACTCCCAGTTTTTATTTTTAGATTTGGTTTTAGATTTTGGTTTTAAGTTTTTAATTTTTAAGTTTCTAGTTTTGATTTTCAGCTTTAGGTTTGGGTTTTTAGCTTTTATATCCGCTGAAGCAAAAATATAACATGAGTTTTCAGCTTTTGGTTTTGGATTTTAATTTTTAGATTTGGTTTTTAGTTTTGCTTTACATTTATTTTTTAAAATCAGTAAATTATTTAAGAAAAATATAAAAATAAACTATTATAAAAGTTACCATTGAAATTTATCAAGATAGAGTGATTGTTATTTAAAATAAAATAAAATAAAATATTAACATGTTTTAAAGTACATGATTTAAATAAGTGATTAATAATATATAATTTTGTTTTGTTAAAATATTAAATACTTTTGGGCCTTAAAATAGTAATTTATTTTTTGATCCAGAGTGATTGTTATTTGAAATAAAAAGAATATTAATAGGTTTTAAAGTACATGATTTAAATAAGTGATTAATAATATATAATTTTGTTTTGTTAAAATATTAAATACTTTTGGGCCTTAAAATAGTAATTGACTTTTTGATCCATAGTGATTGTTATTTAAAATAAAAAAAATATTAATATGTTTTAATGTACATGATTTAAATAAGTGATTAATAATATATAATTTTGTTTTGTTAAAATATTAAATACTTTTTGGCCTTAAAATAGTAATTGATTTTTTGATCCATTAAGGTATAACATTATTCAATGTTTTTGGAGTTTTTCTTTAATACTAAGCCCAAAACCCAAACTATATAATTTGTCATAAAAACAAAAGTGAGCCCAAAATTCTATTTCATAAATAACTGCCGGTTTAATTTAAGTAATACGGTTCAATCAACTATATGACCTGTATTATTTGTAACACTCTAGAAATGGTCCAAATTTAAATGACAACTTATATTAGTAGATGAATGACTCTATTTTAATAGAGTAGATGTAGATATATATCGCTCATCCTATGAGTGCACCATCTGGGAAACTATATGTGGATATAGGCATCAGCAAAAAAACTAAAATTGAAGAATTTAACCGGAACCGAACCCGAAATATCCGAAAGTGAAACAGAACCGAAATGTTCAAATATCCAAATGATTCTTATATTTATATATATCTAAAATAACCGAACCGAACTGGAACCAAATAGATATTCGAATATATAATAATATTAATTATATATACGTATAACATAGCTAAATATATGATTTTAATTTAAAAATCTATTAAAAGTATCCAAAAATTGTTGAAGATAACTAAATAATTAAAAAGTATCCAAACTACCCAAAAGTATACGGTTAATATTATCTGAAATATCCAAAGTAATCCGAAATGTCTGAAATTTGTATCTAAATTATTCTAATTATTTGTTATTTTATCCTAAATAACCGATAATATATTCGAACTACCCGAACCTGAACCGGAACCAAATGAGAATCAAAATTTCCAGGTGTTTTCTGGTTCCTAGTTTTACTATCCAAATCGAACCAAACCCAAAACTATCCAAACCGAACCGAACCGAAAATAGCTCAAGTAGTAAATTGATCCTCTAACCCCCTATCCGAACTACCCAAATTCAAAATACTCAAACTGAACCGAACCGATACTCGAAACGCCCATAACTATGTGGATATATCGCTCATCCTATAACTATGTGGATATATATATTGCTTTGCAAGGTCTCGTTCGGTTTTGACTACTAAAAACTAAGGGAATGTACTCCATATAAAATTGGAGGTGATTTAATTTTTAATGAGATTTTAAATGATTTTTATAAGCTGTAGATATTTAAATGATTTTTGTTAAACTATCTAAAATATCACCTAAAACCATGTGATTTAGATTTTAATTTTTTTAACTAATAAACTCCACCCAAACATTCTAAAATCACTTGAAACTTGAAAACTCTACTACTTAAAATATTTTCAATAACACTGAATTTCATAGTACTTTATAAAATGTCAAATTTAGTAACACTGAATTTTTAAATCGTTTTTTAAAAATTCATATTTGAATAACAATAGATTTTTAATTTTAAAACAAAATCACCTAAAATTCATATTTTAATACACCCCCTAAACCTCTAGGGGGGGGGGGGTAATACAAAACTTGGTAAATAGGTATGAGTTTTCAATTTAAACCAGTTAACAGTAAATTGGTTTTTTTTTTGGTACACTAACAGTAAATCGATTAGCTGCATATATTTTATATCAATTATTATAATCCCTTTCTTCTTTCAAATATGAGGTTACTAAAAAAGAAAATTCTATAAAAACACATTACTAAATATAGTTAAACTCTTTAAAACCTGATTTTGTTATATCCAGTCTAGTACTGCAACTAACTATTTTATTCATTTTAGTACACTAAATTTATAAATATATATATATATATATATATATATATATTCATTTGAATAAAAAAATTAATAAATCTCCCATATTCAAAAATAGATCTAAAATATAATTTTATTTAAGGAATAAAAGAAATTAAATTGTGAATAACTTAAAAATTTTAAATTTAGTTTTGTTTCAATACAATTTAATGTATTTTTGAAACTTAATACTAATGTAGTTATATTTAATTCAAAATTAAATTTTCTAGATTTAAAATTTTCATCCAAATTTTACTTATTTATTATAAAAATTGTAATTGCTTAAAAAAATTTAATATTTATTTTTGAATTTGAGAGTTTTTAACTTTTTATTAAACTAGGTATAAAAATTGAGTATTAAAAAGCTTAACAAAATTTAGTTATACATTTTTAATGGAATTTTCCTTTACTAAAATGGCTCCTCAAAAGCTTAAGCAACTGAATGCGGCAACATGTTTAAAGCTTTGTAAGTTTCATGGACCTGAACTCATACTCTCTGGACTGTCAACTATAAGGTATACATTGATTAAGAATTCCGTTTTTTATGTCGACCAATCTAACGAAGCCACAATTAGTAAATTACAAACCACTTCATCCGCCTAGAGTTTTTTCTGCGTAAGCACTAGCTAGGCATATATTTATAAAGCGTGGAAAGTAAAATTAAAGGAGGAAATGTGAGAGATCAAATCATTAGAGAAATATTATTTGTTCTCTATGAGCCAATGATGGGAACGTACGTAGTAGGATTATGCTCTTTTTTAATAGACAAGTGCTATTCGACTTCTTTTTTTTTTTTTTTTTTTTTTTTTTTTTAAGTACTTCTTTCTTTTTATTCAATCCCCTCCCCCAAGGAGATACTGTTTTGAATACAAGAAAGTGAAAAAGACTTAGATAAAACAACAATAGTGATTTCAGCTAGAGAGATAGAGAAACACATGTGAAGCACAAAATAGTAGTGATGAATTCCGGCCGGTGCGGTGAAAGAACTAGACGTCGAAATAACGAAACCAAACATGCAGATATGTCTCGGTTGAAGAGGACCTTTGTTGTGGACGCTGCAACGAGGACAGGGAGAGAACACGATCTAAGCCAATCAACTTTGCCTTGAGAAGCTTTGAGACTTCCTTGACAAGAAGTAAACAAGGTCTTGTAGATGAAGTGTGCAATCTCGCATTCCTTTCCTTCCATATTACATATACAATAGCTTGAACTAACAAGTTGCATATGGTTCTGACCTTGATATTTGAAGAGGAAGAAGGAAGCCATTGAATGATAGCTTCAAACGTGGTAGGCTGATTAAACGAGAAATGATGGAAGAATTTTGTCCACACCTCCTGTGAGTAAGGACAGCTTACAAAAATGTGGTCACGACACTCATCTCCAGTGTCACAGAGGAGACACGAAGCCGGAATTGAAGGATCCCACTGCCGTAGTCTGTCGCGTGTCGGTAACCTATTCAAAATTGTAACCCAAGCCAGGAACGCATGCTTCGGAATTCGAACTTTAAACCAAATGGTCTTGTGCCACGAAACAGCTGGTGGAGAGGGGACCAAAGTTCTCCAAGTTCGCGCGGCATTAAACTGCCCAGGTTCCATATCTGGATTATTTCTCCAGAGAAAAATATCAGGAGACGAAGGAGACAAAGCAGGAGGATCGATTGGTAAGCAAGCTTTTATAAGCTGGATAATCCTGCTACGGCCACGGGGTAAAACCCAAGACCCATCGGAAATAGTTTGTGAAACTGTTTCCAAGCTTCTTATGCCAAGAACGCGAGGTCCATTAGCTCCGGAAATCTCAATTAAAGGACCTAAACCTGTCCAATTATCATGCCAAAAGAGGGCTTCATTACCAGACTGAACTCGACAGAAGAGAAAAGGACGAGCCATTGGCCTAAGCTTCATCAACCGGCGCCAAATCCAAGAGCCAGAGTGATCAAAATCTGCTGTCCAAAAATTTCTGTCGGCTATAACATGTTCTTTTATCCAAGCAACCCACAAAGAACCAGTGGCTGCAAATAACAACCAGATCAATTTCAATCCAAAAACCGTATTAGAGTCTTCCAATCTGCGAAGCCCGAGACCACCCGAGGATTTTGGGGTGCACACAGACTCCCAGGACACTTTTGCTCCCCTCGCCGAATCTGGTCCTCCGCTCCATAAAAAGGCATTACACAATTTTTCAATTGCATCTATACAGCCTTTTGGGAGTTGAAAAATAGAAGCCCAGAAGTTGAACATACCATATAACACTGATTGAATAAGGACTAACCTCCCTGCGAAAGAGAGGTTCCTGACGGTCCACGAGGTAATTTTCTTCCTCACTCTATCAATCAACGGCTGATACTCCTGCGGCCCTAATCTGTGAGGCATCAACGAGACTCCTAAATAGCGCACAGGCAGCAAACCATGTGTGAAACCAAACTTTTCTGCCATAGTCTTTGTCTCTGGAATTTTAAAACCATCTAAGAACAAAACGGTTTTGGACATATTTAGTCCCAATCCTGAACCCAAATAAAAGGTTCTTAACACCTGAATGATACCAACTATCGATTCCTCACTTCCATCAAAGAATATGAGCATATCATCAGCAAAGGAGAGATGTGTGATGAGAGGATACCGACACTTCGGGTGGGGTCTGAACAAACGAGCTTGCGCGGCAGAATCCAACTTTTTAGATAGGATATCCATTGCCATGACAAATAAGGAGGACGAGATAGGATCTCCTTGACGAAGACCTTTTTTCCCGGGAAAAAATCCAACCAACTCCCCATTAAAGGCAACTGAGAAATGAGGTGAAGTGATGCAAGCTCGAATCCAACGAATGAGGATTTGGGGCAGATCAAACGCTTCTAATATGTTCAACATGAAAGTCCAGTCAACATTGTCATAAGCCTTCGTAATATCAATCTGCAGGCAGCCACGGGATATCACAGCTGGTTTGTTGAAATCAGAAACCAACTCCGAAGCGAGGAGAACGTTTTCGCACAATAAGCGTCCCTTAACGAAACCGACTTGATTCCGCTGCACAATAAGAGGAGTAATGCGTTTGAGACGAGCTCCAATGATCTTTGCTATAACTTTATAGATGGTGTTGCACAAGGAGATAGGACGAAAGTCAGACAAACTGGCAGCTCCTGTTATCTTCGGAAGAAGAGCAATAACAGTAGAATTTACTTGTCGAGAAAGCCCAGGATTGATAAAAAAATCTTTTACTGCCGCTATCAAATCCGAACCCACCAGATCCCAAGATGAAATAAAGAATTCCACGGAAAATCCATCCGGTCCTGGTGCCTTGTTCTTCGGAAGAGCAAATACTGTGTCTCTGATTTCCCCATCCGTCGGAATGGCTGATAACTGAGAAGCCAAAATCTGGGAACACCTAAAAGGATGAAAATCCTTAATTTCCTCAACCGTGAAAGGAGTGATACTTGAGTTTGCTGCACCCAATAAGGCTTCATAAAACTGAGCTGTCATGTTTTTTAAGTTGACCGAATCAAAAATTTTCCTTCCATTACTATCAAGCAGATAATGGATGACATTTCTAGACAAGTTGGCTCTGACCGCTTTATGAAACACTCCAGTATTCATATCGCCTACTCCCAACCAATTAACTCTTGACTTCTGATGGAGGAAAGACTCTTCAGCAGCAGCAAAAAACATCCACGAAGTCCTGGCTTCCATTTCCTCCTGAAAAAGCTGAACTGTAGGATCTGTCAAAACTCGTTGCTGAACCTGATCGAGTGTTTGCTTAGCCTCCTTAGCCCTGACCTGAATATTACTGAAGCTGCTTCTATTAAGGGATTTACAACAAGCTTTTGCAGAACGCAGCCTTTGATATAAAGAAGACATAGGAGAGGCAGGAAGAGTGTCTACTGTCCAAGCCTGCCGAATTTTTTCCTGAAAATCAGGATGCATTGAAAACATGTCAAAATAAATAAACCGGCATCTCCTTGGAGATAGCTGATTGGCCATCGAAATGATACATGGAGTATGATCTGAAGAGCCAGGCGAGTCAAAGAAGGCAAAGGAATCAGGGTATTTGTCCAACCATGCTTCGTTAACTAGCGCTCTATCAATTTTGCGAGACTTAGGATGAGTGACACTTTTGTTGTACCAGGTATGATGGCAGCCTCTGAAGGCTAGATCAAAAATAGCGCTTTCCTGAAGACAATCTGAAAATTCTTGAATTCCTTGTTGACACAAGGTGTAAGGAGTAGTAGAAAACACCTCCGCTGCGGACAGAACTTGATTATAGTCGCCTAACAGAATCCAAGGAGAGCACCTGAAGTTACTTGCCTGAGCCAATTCTTTAATCTTGTCCCACAATTCAACTCTCTCTTCTCTACGATTCCGGGCGTAGACAAAAGCCACGGTAAAGGATTGTCTTGTCTGAGGGTTAAGAACTCCACAAACCACCATCTGAGGAGATGAATAATAAGTAACGACCGATAGCAAAGGGTCCCACACCACCACGATACGACCGTTAGCTGCATCCATTGAATAATTCCCTTCAAACCTACAACCGGGGACCACAGAATTCATAATACTTTGTAAATTTTCTTGCTGCACATGTGTTTCCAAAAAACCACCTAGAAGAGGGCGGTTGAGCCGAATCCAATCAGTAACTAAATCTTTCCGTTGTTCGCCGTTAAGGCCTCTTACATTCCAAAAAAAACTCTTCATTGAGAGACAAAAAGGGGGAGTGCTGAGCACTAAGCTTCTTGAGAATGAACAGAACGCAAATGCGTCTGCCCACCTGAAGCTAAACTGAAGTCTTTTTTACCGCCATTAGAAACTGAAACAGAAGACGTGGATACCGGATCGCCTGTAGAATTGCAGGAGAGCATATACATGTCTTGTCGAATCCTCCTTCTCGCTTGCTTCATTGAAATAGAATTGCTAATATCAGTAGGCTTGGTCTCCAACTTAGCCAATCTATTCCTGAGAATGCATTGAGCAGCTGAAATCAATTCCTCCTCCTCTGCAAACTTAGTATTGGACACCGAAGCAACATCTGCAGACTTGAGGGGAGACGGAGCCTTATTTTTGTTAACTTTCGATCTCTTTGCCACATACTGCCAATCAGAAGTTAATGAATGCTTGGACACGGGAGAAAAGTGAAGTGGTAAGCTCTTAGAACGCTCAATCTTTCTTTGAGGATTTGGAGCAACACTAGGAACTGAAGAAGTTGAAACGGAACTGAACACCTTCTCAACCAAGGAAGCAGACGAAGCTGCCCGAACAGAACCCTCAGACAGAGGAGAATGAGCCACAGATTCGAGCGAAGGCTGTTTTCTTGCAACTGGTGAGATGGGAGGAGATGCCATTACGCCCATGAAAGGAGGATTAGCAGAGTCCAGAGGAGTCTTATGTTGCNAACTGAAGAAGTTGAAACGGAACTGAACACCTTCTCAACCAAGGAAGCAGACGAAGCTGCCCGAACAGAACCCTCAGACAGAGGAGAATGAGCCACAGATTCGAGCGAAGGCTGTTTTCTTGCAACTGGTGAGATGGGAGGAGATGCCATTACGCCCATGAAAGGAGGATTAGCAGAGTCCAGAGGAGTCTTATGTTGCACAGGATGAGGACAGCGAAGACGAAGATGGCCATACTCGTTGCAACTACCACACTTAGGAGGCAATTTTAAGAATTCCACTGGAAGAGAGACAGAGTTTCCCAGCTTGTCAACCACACGAACAAAAGAAGGCCGGGGTTTATCTAACTCTATAACAACCCGAAGCTTGATAACACCGGTTGAATAAGGCTTTACATCTAGGAATTCTGAGTGGACCGGAAAACCCACTGCTGAAGCCATAGTACTAAAACCGAGTGTGGACCATAATTCGAAGGGGACCTTTCTGAAGAGAACCCATATAGGAGCATGAACAAGTTTCATTTCCGTCAAATTGAGAGATGGATGCCATAGCATAGTAGTGAAAGAACAGTTGCCGGAATGCCAAAGACCCACATCTAAAACCCATTGTCGAGTGGCTGAACATGGAATGAAGAGTAAAAGAGATCGCTTGGAATGGAGCTTAACCGAAATGTTGCCATTCTTTCCCCAAATAGGATTCAAGTCCGCAAAGACCTTCGCCGGAGATGGAGGACGACCATGAAAATAAGCTACCAGATGATCTTTCCAAATCGTAGAGGAGACAAGAGTTATAGAGTCTGGAGCTCGAATAGACGGAACCCCATCGGAAGTAATTGTTGGAGAAGCCACTTTCGCCAGCGGTTGATAGATTGCCTTAACCTTCGAAACCCAAGAGTCCACAACTTTCAACGGGGGCGAAATTGGAGACGAGGGGGTCAACGGAGCCTCCATCCCTGCTCCAGAAGGAGAAACCAGGGGCTGGCGCTCACCGTCAGGCGAGAACGAAGATGGAGGAAGGTTACTCACGAAATCTGACGAAGGGTGAAGGAAGAGTTTTGGAACTCTTCTTGTTCCAGAGTTTAAGTATTTACGCAAAGCAAAAAACAGTAAAAAATCTTACATTTTTGAAACAAAATTCTAAATTTATTTGTTCCTCGTATTTACATGTATATATACATATACATAAAGTACTTGTCAATGTTGTCATGTTTATAATGTATAACGCTCCTTCTCAATCATTCTTTCTTTTAGTTCTTCTCACTATATTAATCTTTGATATCGATAATTTGGACCACATTATAAATATATTAAAAACTATAATTTATTGTGCATCAATGATATACACGAAAAATGGAATATCACAACCACAGATCTCTACCATTTAACGTTCAAATAGCATATACCTTTGCATCCTAATTTCGGCTCTGATGACTTTTACTTTTTCATTAAACAAAAATATATAATTAGGCAAACTAATTACTCCTAAGTGGCGGCTCTTGACCCTCTAAACAATCAACTCTTCTCTTTATCTCCACCGTCTGATTAGAGGATTAGTGATCAAGGAGTGTTTATGGAGTATGTTATTAATTTAATCGCCTTTCTATTCACCTTACTTGATTTGTGACATTTGTTAAAGGTTCTTTTGACCTTGCTTAATAAATAGTGTGGCCATTATAGCTTCTGCCTTGTGGTTTAGGTAAAACGGGCATAGCACAATTAAAGGTTTTATAACACTTACCGGTTTTATCATATTATTGTGTTCTCAATCGAGTTTTAACAAAAGACGACTCTACAACAACAAAGACTAATAGTCTTTCATTTTCCTACTTTTCTTTTCAAAACAGTTATCTTTAGAGTTCAGAATTTTAAACATTTACATCTAGCAATAAATCTGTAACTATATAAAAACTCAACCCAATAAATCATAGAATAATCATTCTCAACAGGAATTAATGGGACAACTAAGTGGAGAAACTGGACGATCCATTTCAAAATGGTAGACGGAAAGCGAAGAGCATGTATGGACCCAAAACAGTTGTTTCCTTCTCTTAGTCCATAACTGAGAAAATGAAACATTCTCGCAAATCTACTCTTCTGCTACTTAGTAATTGCTCTCTAAGGCTGTGTCGATAGTTATACACTCATATACTTAAACATACATACATCTATATTGTAACATTTTCATTCTATCAAGAACATTATTATATTATCTATCATTATATACAAGTCTTCCCACCAATAATATATCATCTTCTAGATTGTTCCTGAACTTTCCTTGGATTTTACTTTTGATATATTGAGTTTTGAATTTATTGCTGAATAGTGTTCATTTTGTCTATTTCGATTTTCCATAAAAGAGAAGAAAACAAAATAATATTAGTAAGTTTGTCTTTCACGTCTATAACAGATAAATTGTGGAAAAAACAATTATATATTAAAAATGTGACAGAATTGTATAAAAGAAATGAAGAAAAAAACAAGAGTAATCAGAGATTATTGAGTCGCCCAACGCTTCCATTAGATCTGATGGTCCCATTAGTTTTGATGTGTACACACATCCACAAATACATGCTATGTTTAATACATTATACATGTACAAATCTACAACATGTACAAATCTACAACATGTAATCACTAATTGTTGACCAAATAATTCTATATTCTTGTTTCATTTATTCAAATAGGGTAAACTTACTATTTCTCTACGAAAACTATCATATATATCATTAAATATCCTTTAGACTATCACGTCGTGTCATATCATTTCAAATTATAAATTATAAACTTATTTCTTTTCAAATCTATAGCTTGAAATCTATTTCTCTCCAAATTAATAGTTTGGAACTTAATTACACATAAACAATGGTTTAATCGGTTTATTTAATCAAACAATTTTAAAACCAAACAAAAATTTAATTTTATAATGTTTTAAATTTTTTCAAATATGAAATTTTTAATTTTTTTTTTATGATAGTGATATTGTGAAGTTTGAATAGTGTATGAGCATAATTTTTTTAGAACAATTCAATTATTGATTTGTTTAATTAGTTTAAGTTGTAGAGTTAACAATAAACTAATAAAAATTATAGTATATGGGTAATTAAATCTTGAACTATCGATTGGGGATAAATAAACGTGTAATTTTTGATTTAGGAAGATGTGGCACGAGGTCATAGTTCAATGAATATCTGATATTATGATAGTTTTTGTGGGAAACTAATTCTTTGACCCTTTCAAATATAATTTTATCTTTACTGCAGCTGTAATGGTATTCTCCTGATTGATTAGATGGTATCCATTTTCATTTTTCTTAAGTGATTATTCAAATGTAACTTTTCTCACGCTTTAAGTATATAGCTATTTGATCAATGGTTCGCATATATCATATATTAAGTAGTTAGAAATTAAATTCAATTTATAATAATCAGTGAAAAGTAGAAAGGAAGAACAATAATGTTGATACATGATACATCATCGTTTAGCACTTTTTCTTACTGTCGATTCCATATGGTACACATCAGGATAATTTCTGGTTTATATATATACGTTTAAAATTTGTTGGACAAATTTGATAAAGATTTAGCCCCTATGGTTTCCCTTTCACGATATGAAGATACTTATTTCACAATTAACAGAAAGACTACTTATATTATATCATCCTAACCAAAATCATAATTGCAATACTATTGATATTTATTGGTGGTTTGGAAAGAGTGTACGAATGGAATTAAAGAAATACAGATGAGTATAGAATATGCGCCGGCTTGATAACGGGAATAAAGCAACATATGTACTGCTTAGCTTGCAACATCTATAACTCTTTTGCATTTAATTAATTTTTATCTTATCTGCTTAAATGTTTTATTAAGTATTCAACTTCGTCAACTGAATGTTATATAGTATTTCTTTTCTTGGTATCCGCCGTTCTATGGGTCCGAAATGCCACTTTGGAGGTACGAACTTGATTTCATCCTTTGTATACGTTAGCTACACTACATTATTGTTAGTATGCTCGAATCTAATTGTTATAACAATGACCTATCTCGATCCGTTGGGCCATTATCTTATTGATATAAAGTATCGTTGTATCCGATGACTAATCATGTTTACTTTGTTAGATTTGTATTACGTAATGGTATATTATAAAGTAAGAATTTCAAAATAAAAGGCATGAAACTAGAAAGAATAAACCACCAGATGAGATGGACTAGTAGTGAAGAACAAAGGTACGTCATGTTGTATGTTAAACTAGTGTCTATATTCAAACTCTTCCGAGTTAACAAAAAGATATAGAATCATCTACCAGCACTGTACAACCATTGAATAAGCAAGTATTGTGAGGGATGTACACATTATTATGTTTACCAGACAATATATTATTGTATTTGTACCAGATAAAAAAACTTTGCTTTGTAATCAATGAACTTAGTGCATAACTAGTAAAGCATGAAATGGTATTAGATGCCCTCGTAGAAGACGCTAGCTCTTATACTAATTCACTAACTATTCGATTATTGTGTACTGAAACATGATCATTATTATATTTACCCTTTTATATTAACCATCAATTACTAGAGATTTTATTCGAACAAAGAATCAAGCTAATGAGCCGCTTCTAGAAAGACTAATTTTATTCAGATTGTATTTATGTCTCAGATTATAGATGACAAAAATTTATGGATTACATGGAAAATTATGCCCAAAGTCTAACTAATTCTTCCAAGAAAACAAAACTAACCACTAATCCTTTCATGGTTTTTTAAATGAAGTTTAAAGCATAATCTTATATTGTCTATAACCAAATAATATCAACTTTATTTCTAATATATAAATTGAATTTAGAACAGATTAACTTATGTTTTCCTCAAATTAGTATTTTTACCGACCACTATTTGTTAATTACTCTCTTTTTCTCTTCCAAGAAATCTTTATATGCCTCTTATTTTGTACTTTGTCAGATTTCAATTTTAATTTGATTCTTCTTTCCATAACAAAATTTAGTGGAAAAAAAACACAGAGAAATAAATATATTTTGGTATTATTACCAAATACCAATCATCCACTTCCTCCTCTATAGGAAACAAACCATCATTGCTCCAAACAATCACTTTCATCCTTACAAAATCTCTGATTCTTCTTCTTCTTATTCTCTTTCTCTCACTCTCTTTATAATCTATACATACATTCAGACACAAACACACATCCAATCTCATTATAACCTTTAAACTCTCTCCTTCCTAATTTTCCCTCCATAGAGTCAACACCACACACTCAAAAAAAAAAAAAAAAATCTTTATAGAGCTCTCTGTTTTCATCAACAAAATGGATTCTTCTTGTACAAACTCAGTAAACGGATTCCACACCTTTCTTAACAAATCAATGGAAGATCTCGAAAGGGTTTATCTCTCCAACAACTTCATGTCTCTTCAGTTCCTACAGAGAGTGATCTGTCTCCTAAGAACCTCTCACTCTCACCTCACACTTCTTGTCCAAAAACTCAACCTCCCTGTCGGCGACAAGTGGCTCGACGACTACATGGACGAAACCTCCAAGCTTTGGGACGTATGCCACGTCATCAAATCCTCTCTCTCCTCCATGGAAACCTTCTGCTCCGCCGCCATTTCCGTAACCTCCACTCTCGACGCCTACCACCACAACAACCACCGTCAGGTTTGTTTACAAATTTTTAATATTTTTTTAAAAAAAATATTTTTTTGTTAAAAGATTTAATGTTTTCGAATAAAGTTTGAAACTTTAAATGGATACAGGTGATGCGAGCGATAACTGTATGTCGGAGAGAAGCGGTGGGGATAGAGGAAGAGAACAGAGCATTAATGGAGAACCGTGTCCAAAGGTTTCCCTTTTGGTCGGAGCAAGTTACAACGACGATGGAGTCGTCGAAGATACAGAACGGTTTCAGCGGGTTCAGAGGAGTGATGAACACGATGAAGAACATAAACACTCTGTTTCTCGTGATCTTAACGCAAGGACTCGTTTACTCTATCCCGGCGGGGGACACGGCGGCGACGGTGACGATGACGGCGACGGCGATGGTGAGGCTGAAGCAGAGAGTGGCGGCGGAGATGGAGAGGACAGGGGTGAAGAAAGGGGTTATGATGTATGAGTACAGGAGGAGCAAGACGGCGGTGGAGGAGCTTAAGACTGAGCTTGAGAGGCGGTGGTGCGGCGGTGGGAGAGTGGAGGAGGAGGAGGCGGCGGAGAGAGGGTTGAGAGAGAGAGTGGAGAGTGTGAGAGTGAGTGTTGGGAGTTTGAGGAATGGAACAGAGAGTGTTGTGTCTCAGATTGATGATTTCTTTGATGAGATTGTTGATGGTAGAAAAATGCTTTTGGCTTTCTGTAGCCACAGGTAAAAAAAGGAAAACATACACAAAGGTTTTAGGCTTTTTTAGATGAATCAGAATGTGTTAATCTGCTCTGTTTTAAAATTGTTTTATGGTATTATAAAATATCTGTGTTGGTGTTACCAAAGTTCAAATATGAAGTTTAATATGATGCTTAAAAAATCAAACCCTTGTGCTAAAGTTGAAATGTGAAAGAAAAAATCAAAGTATATCAAATATAAGAACATACTTCCTCCATTTTAAATTTAAGATGTTATAACAATATTTGTTGTCTTAAAATTTAATTTTTATTGGTTTTATCAAAAACTGTATAACCAGTTGTCTTTATTATTTTTATTAATAACTAATTGTAAAGATTTAAAATTAATGTGAAGTTAATACGATGCTTACAGAATGAAGCCGTTGTATCAAAGTTGAAATGTGAAGAAAACAAATAAAATTATATAAATATACAACAAGACATATGATGTTATTACCAGATAGAATTGTACTATTGTACAGGTAGATGATACCTTTGATTGTTTTTAGTACTTTTTTGAACAAAAGTTTGACTGGAAAAAGAGAGTTGTCCATACGGAAAAGAGTTGCAGAAGTGACGGTAATAAAATGAGAAAACAGCAAATGATTAAAAACCTGACAGTTAATTTGATTTGACTTGATGCAGATTGAGCGAGAAAGTGAAAAAAAAACAAAAAACAACAAAACATCTCGTGCTCTTCTTTTTTATTATGAAGTTTTTTTGTTTTTATGTGAATACTCGTTTCTAATGAGACTCCATCCTTCAAATGATTAGCAATCCTCTCTCTACAAAATTCAAAAAAATGTAAGCTACGATATACAGACAAATATTATATGCATAAATCATAGGGTCAGCATCATCAAACGTAAGGCTGAGATATTTGGAAGAAGTAAGGTTTATATGGAACTAATGTAACTCTTTGTTAATATGAGAAGAGCTTGTATCTTGTATGAACATACAACAGATATTTGGAGGAAGTAAGGTTTATATGGAACCAATGTAACTCTTTGTTAATAAGAGAATTAGAAAAACAAGACTTTACAAAATCCTCAAAG
>CAKOAT010197376.1:240691-293228 GCA_932364175.1 Eruca vesicaria subsp. sativa
AAAAAAAAAAAAAAAAAAAAAAAAAAAAACATTTTTTTTATTATTCTTTTTGGTTATTATTCTTTTTGGTTTACAGTTTATAGTTTTATTATTATTCTTTTTGGTTTACAGTTTTATATCGTAGAAATACATTTTGTCTATTTATTTATTTAATCCAGAGACTATGATTGAAGAGTCAGAATCAATTTTCCTTTTTTTTGCATTGGTTTGGTTGTTGGTCTGCATGCATGAATTATTTGTGTTTCCTCAACAGGTAACCCTTTCTCTGAAAACTAATTATTTAAATCTCCTTTTCGTTGTCCTTAAAACATTTTTCAATTCTGCGTTACAGCTCATGTTCCAGGAATAGCTTCTTCTATCTGTTTTTATCATATACTGTGAGCAGTAAAGGAAATTAAATTTCGAAGATCCACCTAGTTCACTCTCTCCCGAACGCGTATGTATGCAATGTGCATGTATGTGTCACTGAAACAACCAGTAACCGTAATAATACCAGAAAAAGACATGCTTTATTCGGCTGATCTAACTTTACCACAAATCGATACATAATATTATAGCTAATTGATAACAAACATTTTGAACGTTGCAGATTGTATTAAAAACGCATCCACTTGGTTCCAGAAAAAATTCATTGTCGTTCATCGGCCGCCTAACCAAACCGACCTAATATACAGTACTTTTGTCTTGATTCATTTCCTATTCTAAAACCGAACTTAATTTATTGTCAAATAGGAGTTGCCATAGATCATAAATCGGGTACAAAGTTCATAAAGAGGCTCAGAAAAAGTGCAATAGGGAGGGACCTTAAGCTTCCTAAGCAGAGCATTTATATGCAGTTTAGTACTTTTAGTTAAAAGCCAAAGGACATTTAATAATATACTCTTTGGTAGACGCTGTAAACGTAGATGGCATTCATTATGCTCAGAGCATAGGTATGTTAATAAATCGATCTGTTTCTTACTCCATAAGAGTCTTAATTACCACTATATAAAATGGTTAAAAAGAATCAACCATAGACATTTAACCCCCCAATAAAATAATGTAAACGATTAGGAGAGAACGAGATGTTCCTCCAAAATGTCTCAGAAACATCAGTTAAAATAAACAGATTGCCACGTGGCAAACACTCAGGGAAAGTCAAAATGCAAGAAAGAAAAAACCGGAGAGATACACTTTTATATTACCAACCGCCTACTTTGGGACGTACAGATTCCAACATTCCCTTCACCTGTCAACAACATTGACACAAACAAACCACAAAATCATTGAATTACAAATAAATCAAACATCTCATCATCTTCAGCATTATAGTGAACAAGTAGCTCAAAAATTGTAACAGTACCACACAATGCCTTATCAAGTAAAACAGAGAACAGTCAAATGCATTCCATGTGTAATGTTCATAGACTGTCGAATGATCCTACTATATGAATCCTTACATTGAATGCGAGAGACCAAACAAATGGTAGAATAGTATAGATAAACGTACATGGATTGTAATGATCAAATAAAAACTATATCAGTTTCTGTATATGTATTCAAACTCCAGTTACCAAAGGATGAGGAACAAGACTTGTGCCTAATGAAAGTAAAAGCCTAATCAGTGTGAAAATGCAAAACCACATATGATTCAATCGATTGATGAACTCTATGATAGATCAAATTACCTTTGCAGCTATTACCTTGTCTGTCTGTTGGAATCTTATAGACACCGTAGACTCCTCACACGCCTTGACGACCCTGAGTCAAGAACAACTGGGTCTCATTCGGAACTTCATTGTCACTAGACTCTTTGCTTCCATCCTCTTCACACAAGCTAGACTCAGCAACACCGCTCTCAGCAGGCTCCTGCACAGTTATTACCTTCCCAAACAGCTGAAAACTAATGCCTCGATTCCCAGAAGAATTATTAGTGGTATTGCTATTAGGCGACAAGTCATCTGATTTCTCACTGCCAAAGTTCACCATCTGAGTCTCGACTCTTCCCAACCCGGGAAGAGGAGTAAAGAAGTTAAACTCAGGATGAGTGTTATCTCCAATGAATCCGGTTGAGTTGTTGTAAGACCCAAATTCATAATGCCTGGCTCCCTGCATGCCAGCAGGAACTGTAGTATAAGTGTACACATAAGGATTCGGATCAACAGCTTGTCCTCCTCTTCCTGAATAGATCATCTCTCCTTCTTCCCCACTCAAGAACCCATTCCCTCCCTGTGGATACTTCGACCTCTTCGTTGGAGGAGGAGGAGGAGCGTAAGTAGCAGCATGAAACTGAGTTGAACTCCCAACAACCTCCACTTGCCAAGGATTCACCCTCTTCAAATTCTTCAGAATCTCAGGCTCGTCCCATGTAATCTACTCAAAACACACACAAGCAAAGCATTCATATTCAACTAATCAAGAACTCACAACACAGTAAACACAATGTATATATACCTGAAGCTGTTTCCACGTCTCCTGAAACGTAGCGGAGACGATACCTTGAAACCAAGTGATCCTCGAGGAATCATCCGTCTCCATAGCCATCTTAACTCTCATTCCAGGAGTCCAGTAAACATTCAACGAAGCCTCAACGTCTTCAGCTCTCACAACGAAATCAGACCACCCCGCCGTGGGATAATACACAACCTCAAACGGTAATCCCCGAGACGCTTTCCCAATCGCCTCCGTAACCGCTTCAACCGTCATCTTCCCCTTCCCAACTCTCCTAAACCCCTTCTTCGCGTTTCCACCATCTTCTTCCACCTTCCCCCCTCCGTAATAGCCACCAGCGATATACTCATCTCCAAAGTAACTCCCTCCTCCTACGCCGGGGCCTTTGTTATTAGAGATCGGAGCTCTCCTCACACCAATAAACATCTCATGAACAGACTTCCTCATGAAAACAACCGAATCTCCAGCGATCAGCTTCTTACTATTCACGAACTTGCTCCACCCCGTCGTCAACAAGTGCCTCCTCGGGGTCCCTCTGTAGATATGACGAAAGTCCCAAACGACGCCGTGCACGTCGACAATAAACAGCTTCTGAACGGGAGGATCGGCTTGGAAATCGAGAGGAGGGAAAACCGAGTCCGCGCAGTAGCGCGGCACCGAGAATCCTCCTCCGTTGTTAGCGTCAGACGCCGTTAAGACCTTCGCGAACGTAACAACCTCTTCCCTCTCGTCGTCGTCCCCCTCGTGGTGGGGGAAGCGGGAGGGAGGGAAGTTGAACTGGTCGGGAGAGACGGGGTGGAGAGTGAGGTGAGCGAAGACCTCGTCGGTGATCGGATCCGCGAGGAGGTTGATTGATGAGACGACGCAAGGGATCGGGGAAGTTACGACGGATGAGGAGATTGTTGAGGAAGGTGAACAGTGCTCCACGTGTCCTTGAGGGAAGTAATAGACTCTGGAGAAGAGAGTGGGGATCTGGACGGAGGCTCCCGCGCACGCGCGCCAGATCTTAGGGTCGATTTGGCGGTCGGCGGTTGCCGACGTTGGTGGTGACATTTGGCGGTTACGGACGTTAGAGAGAGAGAGTTGTTAGGTACTTTAGAGAGAGAGAGAGGGGAAGGGACTGTGTGATGTCTGAGAAAGAGTTTATAGAGAGAGAGAGGATAATGGAGACGAGAGCGGAGGGGTAGGGAGAGAGAGAGAGAGAATAGATTTACTGTTACGCCGTTGTTGCTGCGAGATTTTGATTCGATTTTTATGGGAATTTACGGTTTTGCCATTGCGCAACAAACTTTTTATGCAGCAACTTGCTCTTCTACACCGTCCGATCGCGCGTGTGATTCGTTCTCTCTTCTTTTATTCTCTGTTTTTATGGTTGATTTTTCTCGGTTTTTTTTGTTTCTATTTATTTATTAAGTATTTTTCATTACTTAATGATGTCGTACACTTTCTTTGTTTTTTAGTTTTAGAAGCTAATTAAAAAAACGAATTATTAAAGACCGCTAATGATTTTGTTAGGGTAATAATTATCTACTAGTGCGAAGAAGAGTTAAAGTAACAGATGGAATATTTTCTGCAGATTTGTTAATTGATTAAATAGTATTTAATAGACTATTCAACCATGATGTATCGTTTAGGCTACATATAAGTTTCACTAAATTCTTAAGGATTTTTTATAAAATAAAAACAAGATTGATTTAGGAAGAATGATTGAAAATACAGTTTCGATTTTTCTCACATTTTTTTGTCTGATAGAAAAACCATTTTTCATGTTTTTAGGAGATAGATGTATTTTTCTTATATGAGATAACATTACATGGTTTATTGTCAATAATACTAGTGTATTTATCTGATTTTTCTCGGTGTTTTTTTTTTCTGTTTATAGAATAATATTGTGTCTTTCTACAAAATCTAAGATACATCCAACTGAATTTGATTTAACTTTATCTTAATTATTTATTTGATGAGGTTGCAATCAACAAGTTGCCTTGTTTTAAATTTCAAATTTAACAACCTGATAACAACCAAAATATATATAAATATTCTAACCGAATATGTTAATGAACACTTCCATTGAACTGTTTATTTCATTATAAATGAATCATTTTCTGAATTGTTAGAGTTCTTCCTCAATTTCACTAACAAAAACAAGGAGAAATACGCTTATAATAATCTCGATTGCTTTTCATTTGGTAAGATCATAACTGTAAGTTGTCTTAATTAAATCCTTAATTAGCTTCTTAGTGGTTAAAACTAAAACCTAATAATTTTAAAAGTACTTTAATACTTAAAATAAAGCAAACAAAATTAGCTAGTGTGAACTGTGAAGTAAAATATAATAGGAAGTGCCGTGTGCATAAATTATTGCCGTTCTTAGATATAAATTTGTTGTATTTATTATTTTACATTATTTTGAGTATGATTTGTAATGTCGTTTAACATTGTTAAGTTACAGCTAATATTGACTGATTCCTACAATGTTTTTTCCGCATTTCCAAATATCTAAATAAATAAAATGAAAAAGAAACACATCAAAAACTAAAAGATCTCAGTGGTTATTCCGTTGGCGCGTGGGAGAATGTTTGTTGTGGTTCTACAAATTATTCGAGTTGTTTAATTTTTTTTTTCCGACGGCACATAAAAAAGACTGTAGTTAATTAGGTTCCGTTCAAAGTTGGGCCTGTTTCAAATTCTGCATGTTTCGATTTTTTTAACATACGGCCCACACTATCACATCAAGGTTAACATATTAAATAAGTGAATTAAAGTAATAAAATGACAATGACAATTTAGAGTCAATGAGCTATGACTAATGAGTAGCGTGAACAATTTCTTTTGGTTTTTTCTTTAAGAAAATCAAATAATGTTGAAATCAGTTTTCACGAGGCCAAAAACTCAGACGTGGGGGTAGTACTTCCTCACTAAAAATCTGTCAAAATCAATGTAACGTCAATAAAAATCATCGTAGCAAACAAACAGTATAAAACAGTACCATACGTACATGTCGGGACAAAACAATCAAAACGTATTAAATAACATATTTTAAATAAGAAACTAAAAACACCAGAAAGTCCATTTTATCGACATCTATAACTCGTAATAGAGAAAGATGTTATTGAAGTAAGAAATTGCTTTTTTGTAGTAGTCATCATCTCTTGAACCTCTGCTTCTGATCAGACCTATTAAAAGGATTGTGTGGTTAATGTTCTAACTTAACTTAGTATTGATTGTTTAGTAAACTCTCAAAACACCTAACATTACTACCTAAACCAATTCCAAATCCCAAAAAAACACACAACTAACACCATAAGCATTATTAAGTAAAGAACCAAACAAAAGTAATTATTCCACATGTCCTGATATAAAATTTTAAAGCCAGATAAGTATTTTAAAACCAAAATGGTTTTAATTATTCTGAAAACCGAAATAACATTATAAAAAAAAGCAGCCACATAGCAAAATAAACTCTCAATCCTCCTCCTCCCCTTCAGTCTCGGAATCAGCGCTCTGAAGCCACACCGCAAAAGGCTTCACATTCTTCCAAACAGGCGAGCTCTTATCAACTCCGGTCAGACCCTTTTGGTACCATTCCAACACAAACTCTTCCTCAATAACGTCAACATCGTACAATGCTTTAAGAACATGAGCCACCTCTTTACCCACCTCCTCGTTACCTTTCTTTCCAAAGAAAGATCCTATAGAGTTGAGCAGAAGCATCTGTGAACCTTCCTCTTGCGTTGCAGCCACAAAGTACCTCTTCTTCTCAGTCACTACATCTGCAAAATCTTTAACCACACCATCAAGTAGAGCGTTGAAGAGTGCGTCCATCACATCTTGAGGAGGCTCAGAGAGGGAGGAGATGAAAGTCTTGAACTCGCTTATAGGTAAACCTTTCTTCAGAAACTTTTTAATCTCTTGGACGAGACTCTTCTCCTCTTCCTCTTCTTTAACAGAGAGCATCACCAATTCAGCAGTAGCAGCACTCAACTGCTCCTTCATTCTCTTCTCAGCAGCTTCTCTTGAAGTATCCGTCTGCCACTGGATACCATCGTCGTCATCATCTTCATCATCATCAGCCACCTCATCATGCTTAGGGCTAATATCCTCATCAGAGGAATGATTCTTAACCGCCTTGGAAGAAGCCTCCTTCCCATTAGAAGTCCCTTTCTTCTTAAGCTTCTTCATCGCCTCATCAGCAGCCTCACCTTCCTTAAGCCTCTCCTTCTCAGCTCTCCTCATAGCCTTCTTATCCTTCCCACCCTTCTTCGCCTCCGGCGGATTCTTGAGAATAAAAGTAGTCAACTTATCCCTCATATCACACTCAGAGATAAACCCACAAGCAGCACACTTCAAATTCACCATCTGACTCTTTGTAATAAGAATCTCAGTCTCAGGGTTCCCACACCCATAACACTGAACATACCTCTTGATAAAAGCCTCAAGCAAAGAAGCAAGCTTACTCGTACTATGAGCACCATTCACAAGAGAAGTCCCAGTCTTCTCATCAAACTTACTCTGAGCACCCAACTCACAACCAAAGTACTTGGTCGTGTAAGAAGGAGGCCTCGCCAAGGCCTTTGCAATCTCAACGTTGTTGACGATGTTAGTCTTGATGCCGTTACCTTTGCCTTCGGTCTTGGTAACCATCTTAGGCATCTTGTACCTGTAAAAGGCATCGTTACGGTTGGAAGCACCAATGTTCTGGAGCGCCATGTTTGCTGTGTTAAGGGAAGTGGTCGGAGAGAGGAGGAGTCTTGGTGGGTTTGAAGATGCGGATGGAGGAGCTTGTGGTGGTGGTTCTTAGCTCTGGATGTAGGATAGTGTTCTCCAAGCAACCAGATAGATAGCAAAAAGGTGAAATCTTTTCAGACATAAAAGAACTTTTCGTGTCTTCTTCCACTTAAAACGTGTCAAAGCTTCAAACTTTTTAACTCCTGTCAACAAATAAAAAGCAAATTAAATGTAAATCTAAAAAATTACTGTAACCCAAGATCAGATCTATCAAATTAAAAACAATATACAAGAATTCAAAGACCGTACACGAGTTATGTTCTGTAACTAAGGGAGAATCGAAATCTAAGAGACTATAACGATACGAACATCAATCGTTAACGAGATTTCAATGATTAGCTAATTGGGAGATTTCAAACCAAAGACCTCTCTAATAATCTAATTATCGCATAAAATTTAAAGAGTAATCAACACATAAAGCTTACACAAGGATTTGGAGGAATACCTTTGAATCGGGAGACGAAGGAATCGAAAGCTGAGGGGATGAAGAAGATTTAGATTTGGGAGAGAGGCGTGGGTTTGTTTGTTTGTTTATATAAGAGGGAGAGATTGGGGGAATTAGGGTTAGCTTCCACGAAAAGGAAAGATTTTTAACTTTTTCCGTTTCTTATTATTTCCTTCTCCGCAAGTAATTACTTCTAGTTTTCCTTTTCATTTTTAAAAGAAAATTATGGGAAACAAAATTCAATTCAATTCAATTCAGTTAATGTTGATATTTGTGTAATACAGTAAAACCTGAAACTCTATAAATTAATAGTTGATAAATTATTTTTTTTTGAAATTAATAAATTTATCTCTTTTAATTTGGATTCAGTTTAAAATTTGATACAAATCGATAAAATAATAAGATAAAATTTTTAAAAATCTTATGTAAATAAAGCATTAAAATTATAAATTAATAGTTTTTATGTATACATATTTTATATAAATTAAAAACATTTATACTGTTTGCTTTATATTCACAGTAGTATTATCTTTATATTTTCTTAATACATAATATATTTGAGATTTAGTAATATATATCTAAAATCATATTTAAATTATATGCAATATATAAATTATATAAACCAAATAATATAAATAAAATTAATATAAATGTCAAAAAAATTTAAATAATGATTAAATGTTATACATTAAAATCAAATATTTCATATCTTAAAAGAAATATATCTTAAAATAAGAAAAACTAAATAAAGAAATTTTGGTAAATTAATATTTTTATAAATTAATAAATTTCAAAGTTCCAACATTATTAGTTTATAGAAATTTTACTGTAGTATACATAATTATAATATTTAAGATGAGGTGATTCTTCTATTCTTTATTTTCTTATAAGTTTTTGATCAGTTTTTTATCTCTAAAAAGGGAATAATATAATCCATTCAAAGAGTTTGATTTTTATTTTCTCACAAAAATGACACTTTCGGATCAAAATTAAAGACTTTTTAGTCTTTTCTAAATCTATCCACAGCATATCACATCAACGTTTCTTGTGAGGGTTTGCAAACTCAAATAAAAAGAAGCAAATCACTAATGAACTTATCTACATGTTAAGCAAAGCCCATGACATGAGGGTAATATTTGTATAAGGCCCATAAACCGCACATTACGGCGTCTGCGGCGTGAGTCAATGCGGTCGACGACACGCATTCTTCTTCTTCTCCTGCCTAACCATATTTGACGGTCTGCTTTGAATCTTTTCATTTCTTCAAAATGTCTTTTCTTTTTTGACAATTCCTCTCCGACACTTTCGTTTAGATCTCGTTCTTATTATAATAAATAAAAAGTATATTATACGGCATCATTGTTCATTGATGGACATGCACTTCTATCATGTTAGCTGCTCTATTTTCCTATCCAAATTTCCCCAATAATTCCATTTTATTAACATTTATAATTTGTTTGAGTAAAACAATAGTATGGTTCATGTACACACGATTATCTCAATCCTAATTCTCGTGACTTTCGTGTACAATAGTCTGGTTCATGTACATTATTAGTCCTTTCATAAATTAAATACCAATCAACTCTTTATATTTTTTCATGTAATTTTATTTCTATAAAAATTAATGACGTGGCATATTCGACGGTGTTAAAGACATTACAAAAGACATAAAAAGTGTAATAAAAGTTTTTATATAAGGAAACTTTCTACTTTCATTTTCCCCTTTTCACATGAAACTTCATCACTTTGAAACATTCCTCGATTATCTCTCCTCTCTCTATAAATCTGTCATCTCTCTGATCTCACACTATCTCTCTCTTTCTCTCTCATTTCAAGGTCTCCACGATGAAGCACAAAGTCTCGAAGAGAGTCATCTCTCTCAAATGGGTCCCCTTCATCTGCATCTCTTTCTTCGTCCTCGGAGCCATCTTCACCTCATGGTCTCATAAAGCTTCCACCTTTATTCTCCTTGCACTCATCCTTGAGCTTCTTTTTTTATTTTCTTTAATGGGTTTTTTGGCTTTGTGTGTGTGTGTTTCAGGTCATGGGAGCCGTCTTCTGATTCCGGTAGTCAGCTGATCTCACAGCGGCATCGTGACCATGAACTCCAGATTTTATCTGACGATTGTGACCATAAGAAAGTATGTTTCTTGATTCATTTTAAGTTTAATTTAAATGATTAGTGATTTAATTCATATTTTTCAGGAGTTCAATTGAATGATTTTTACTTCTGAAATGTTGAAGATAAATATACTTTTGTTTCCAAAGAGATTTAGGTTTCTGAGCTATGTATGTTTTGATTTTTTGCTCAAATGCAGAAAGCTACGCAAGAAAAGGATGTAATTAACCAAGTTTTGAAAAAACAAGAATCAATACAGTGAGTGCTAAAATGAGCTTTTCATAGATATGTTATACTAGTACTTAGTATCTATCTATCTATATGTGTGTCTTTGGAGTGTTGACAGGTCGCTAGATAAGTCAGTTTCAACGCTTCAAATGGAGTTATCTTCTTCTACAAGGACCTCCTCACAAGAGACGGTTGATGATTCCTCTTTAAGCGGAGCTAACCCGAAGAAGAAAGTGTTCATGGTTATGGGAATCAACACTGCATTTAGCAGTAGAAAACGGCGTGATTCACTCAGAGAAACATGGATGCCTCAAGGTTTATACTGATACTCTCCTTAAAATCTGATATGGTTGTTCACAGTTTAGCTTCTCAAATTAATATATTTGGATATGTTACAGGAGAGAAGTTAGAGAAACTGGAGAAAGAGAAAGGGATTGTCATCAAGTTCATGATTGGACACAGTGCGACTTCAAATAGTATCTTGGATAGAGCTATTGATTCAGAGGATGCTCAACACAAAGACTTCCTTAGACTGGTGAGACAGTTAACAAGGAATCTTCTAAAGAAAGAATATAGTTTGTTCACTTCTTTCTTATTTTGCTTGCAGGAGCATGTTGAAGGAT
Organism: Eruca vesicaria subsp. sativa; assembly: GCA_932364175.1. NCBI lineage: Eukaryota > Viridiplantae > Streptophyta > Magnoliopsida > Brassicales > Brassicaceae > Eruca > Eruca vesicaria. The sequence continues at coordinate 251,325 of CAKOAT010197376.1, forward strand.
ATCATGAACTCTCAGCAAAAACCAAAATATTCTTTTCAACAGCAGTAGCGAGATGGGATGCAGAGTTCTATATCAAAGTTGATGATGATGTTCACGTTAATCTCGGTAAACCAAAAAAGAAAACTACTTGTACTCGTATTCTTACCTCAACAGAAAATCAAAAAGGAGAGATTTTAACATTGCCCTTCTAGGTATGCTTGCTTCCACACTTGCTCGTCACAGGTCAAAGCCAAGAGTCTATATTGGCTGTATGAAATCAGGACCTGTTCTTGCTCAAAAGTAATCTCATTGTCCTAATCTTTCTGGTGTTATTTTTTTGTGGAGAGAAGTGTTGAATCAGATTATTAAAAAAAGAAAACTGTTGCAGGACAGTGAAGTACCATGAACCTGAGTACTGGAAGTTTGGAGAAGAAGGTAACAAGTACTTCCGACATGCTACAGGACAGATATATGCCATCTCCAAGGATCTTGCCAAATACATATCCATCAATCAGTACGTGACCTCATCGTAAAGACCCTTCCAGCTTCATTACCGAGTAACTTAGGTTTGGTCTAAAGGGTTTAAACTGTGTGTGTATGTAGGCCAATATTGCATAAGTATGCAAATGAAGATGTGTCATTAGGGTCATGGTTTATTGGACTTGAGGTTGAACATATTGATGACAGAAACTTCTGTTGTGGTACTCCTCCAGGTAAAAGCTCAATTACCATCACACATACAAATTTGAAGTAAATCTCCCTCTTATCCGTCTTATAGTTTTGCTGATGGTTTATCTTCCTTTTGTTTTTGCATTTGCATAGATTGTAGATGGAAGGCTGAGGCGGGAGATGTGTGTGTGGCGTCATTCGAGTGGAGCTGCAGTGGTATTTGCAAGTCGGTAGAGAGAATGAAGATAGTCCATGAAGTGTGTAGTGAAGGAGAAGAAGCTGTTTGGAATGCTCTTCTCTAAAAGAAAATGTATCAAACCCTCAACACAAAGCTACTTTGACAGTTGTTAAGAGGAGATGACAATTTTTGTAAAGAACCAAAAGGTATACAAAATCTCATATACTGGAGAAATCATCAAGTACTTTAAAATGAAGAATGGCTTTTTTTTTTTTTTAACATATGTGCCCAAAAGACTCTTCAAGTGTTGGCTTAGTTCGAGAAGAAACATATCTCTCTGCCTCCTCTGTTGTGATATATAGTTTTGCCATTTATGCTTAACAGAAGCATGCCTGATGAGACATTATTGTGATTTTTCAAATTTGCCTATGCTTGATCACTATACTATTTTTACCCAAAAATGGTACTATATCAACCTAATTATATCATATATAGAAGATATATTCAACTGAGAATTTGAATTGATTTGTATTAAAATAACAAATTCATTAGCTATATATGACAAATCTAACGACTTTCAAAATACAAAATACAAATTTCAAAATACTAACACAATTTCCCACTTTGAATTCTTTTCTTTGTAGTCTCCTCTTGCTAATCAGAGTTCAATCACTATATAAAGCATCATACAAATTTTAAAACCAAACAAATCTACGTTTCGATTGATTTCATCGTCCGTGCATCTTCCATAAGTGTTGCGTCTCCAACTTCTCGGACATATCCCAACGTCCTGTGCCGCCGTTTCCATGGCCCGAAACGTTCCCTTTATGGTAAAGGGAACGTTAACCAAAACAGACGTCCCATGTGCTTTATCACACCTTAAGAAAGAAGCCTTTGTGGTTGATTCACTTGTCAGACGAGTCCTCGTCCTTCTCGTTGATTGGCTTATTATCCTCTTGCAAGCAATCAACAGGAATATAAAAGTAGCCCTTTGGGAGCCGCCGATTCTTAAAAGAAGCTTCATCCGATGTCATCACAATCTCCTTCGCAAATGTTTCTACATGCTGCTATCATCAGTTATCCAAGTGTATATATATAAGATGTCGTCTCATGAATGAGCTTTTGCGTTTTAGCAGTAAAAAAAAAAAAGTGTCCAACTTACAATGCATGTTAACTTACGATAAAAAGATTCTTCTCACCTTCTTGGGCTTTGATTCTTCATCTCCTCCATCCTCTGAAACACTTGGTGAGACTATACAATGTTTTCGTGGAACTGTTTTCCCGGAAAATATTTTGCTCCTACCCTTGGAAGTAGCACTATCGTCGGTTTTCTGATCAGTATCCATTGAAATTGGACCTTTGCCTCGGCGCTGCTTAACAGAGGCTGTGCTGTCAATGGTGATGTCATCTGATCTCTGTATTGCTTCACTGCCAGATATATTACTATCTTGATGACCTTTTATTGATGTTGTAGCTGAGTCCGACGAAACTTCTGGAAGAGAAAATGTATTACGGACTGGTAATGAACGTGCAGCGTGGTCCCTTCTGGCAGCAAGTATCTCATGTGAGGAGATAGCCAACTCTCGCTGCAAATATATATACAAGTATAGATGTCAAGTGCCCATTTGTTTATTTTTGTTTCAATGAAAAGAAGATTTAGTTTAATAGCTTACTTTTAACTTCTCCCTCTTCACTATCCGCTCGCACAGAAGTCGTAACCTCTCAAGTTCAACCTGTAAGAGATGAGCAAATAAAATAATTTGTAAGAGAGAGAACAGAACATGGTTAACGTGGCAATGGAAAAACAATTTGCCTTGGCTAGAAACTCCTTACCCTATAATGCTTGAGACTTTTTAGCCCCTCTGCCCCATGTTTTTGAGATTCGGCCTGCCAACACAGTCAAGAGAGATATAAGCAACCTTATGAAGCAGGTGGACATCATGAAAATGACTAATAAAGCTATGAATGATTTTGGACCTTTGCCTTCTGTTCCAAGCTGTGCTTCTCACAGTAACCCTTGTGCGGAAGCTTCCCACCACCAATCATATGAAAGCCAGCACTTCTGGCACAGGTGGGGTGAAATGTCGCCTGGCAGTTACCATAACTACACTGCAAAATGACAAATAAGCTTTTGATCACTCTTTGTCCGAGTATTTGACGCTAGATGTCTTTGGATAAAAAAGTAAGGAAGGGTCGGTACCTTAAAGCATGCACCATATATCCGTTGGCATACACAACAAGTGTTGGTGGTTTTGGCCAGTGACTCCTAACAAAGCATCAAATATTAAGCTTTAGCATTTATTATAACATGATACTGATCCTGCATTATAATAGTACAAACCCACCATTCCCTGCACAGGATTTGTTTGCCCCCTTCTGAAGGTTGATTCCAAAGACCACTGCAAGAAATTAAATACCAAATAATTTGCAAGAACTTAAATACCAAATAATTTGCAATGATCATTACTGGATGTAGTACGCAAAAGACACTGCGAATAAAGGAAAATTCACCTCTGCACAAAATGCATGTACCCACTGGCCATTTGTGGCTTTCCTAAAAGCCCCAGTTGTGCCTCCACATAAAGTGCACTCTGTAGTAGAAGACGGGTTTTCCCAAAAATTGAAAGAACCAGTAGATTCCGCACATAGTTCACAGTACCAAGGACCAGTAGATTCTTTAGCGCATTTGTAGCAATCCATGTGAACAGCAACCTGTAATTAGAGCATGACATGTCTTATCACCGTGGTTAAAACATACGAAAAATTCACAGGACATGTCTTATCACCTTGCAACTAGAGCACACAACAATCAGGTTCCATATAGTTTCTGAGCGTCTGCAGATATCACAACTTCGTGGATTTTCTGATGAAAAGTCTGGCGTACGATGATCAGACCGCTTCTCAGATGGTGGACCGGAAACAGGCATCTTTAAAAGTGTTTCCTTTGTCTGTGGCACTAGGTGAGCGCTGCCAGTAACTTTACGTCTAGAAGTACTCATCTGTCCGATTTATAACCAGGAAAATGACAAAATTAGAAAATACGGCACAGAAGAAAATAAAACATGGAGGGAAAACTCAAAACATAGCAACAACAACCTCTTGTTGAGCAGGTTCTTCTGCCATATCTTTCCTGAGCGATGTATTCCGAGAAGATGTTGCTGCTGCAGCAGTAGCCGCAGCTAGAACAGCCTGGGCGTCTTTGTGTCTTTTCTCTTTCCTACTTTGCTTTCTTGCCTCCCTGACATCATGGAAGTATTTGTTGACTAGAACATCATCCCATCTTCGTTCATGCTCTTCATCAATCTCCAGGGGCAACTTTTTGGCAACTTCGTAGGCTAGATCGTCTGAAAAAAGGGACCAGCTTTAGAATAATATGACAGAAATTATTATATAGTGCAGAAAACATGAAGAATCGGGACCATGCAAATAACAAAGGGATAAAAAATGACCCGATAGTTGCTTTCTTGAAACTGCGTTGCCAAGTAACTGAAGTTGATAATATAGAAGTTCTCCTTCCACTTCATCTTTGGGAGACAGATCCAGTATGCCCAGTTTCCTAGCTTTAGCTAACTGATCAAAGGTGTCTCTGTCCTGCAGATGTTTGCTTCCGTCTTCAGAGCCTGCCAAATGTTCTAATGTTACCAAATGTCCCAAAAGCTGTGGCATAAATCATAAATTATCTACCATCAGGTTCGGTTGTCATCTTATCCACATAAGAATTAGTGCTGCTTTTCAGGGTCTTTCCCTTGTCCATCTCCGACAATTCTTTGTGGATATAAGGATGAGGATCGAAACCAGGATATGCTTCATGATCACTGAATCATCATAACAAAAAAAGTGATATAGAAGGTAGAATTATTATGTAGCCAAGAGAACAACAGAGACTGTCTCCCAAATGTGTTTTGAAGCTTACAGGAGATCCAAGATAATAGGGCTTGGACAGTTCAAAATTTCACGATTTTGACAACTATCTGGCCTCATGGAAAAGGCATTCTCCACCATTAGTCCAGACGAACTGGGATTTGATTGTTCTTCGAGATCATCTACGCAACGAATCAAAATTATGATTAGCAGCAGCTACCATCAACTTAGATTATCTATTAAGCGTGACAACAATTAGACCATGAAGACAATTCCTCATAAGGAAAACTCTACGCAGCTATGTAGAAAATACTCTATGGAGGATAACAAGCATGGAGGATAGATACATGGGATATGCACGAGAACATAGTGAAAATTAGTCTTTCAAAAAAACACAGTGAAAACTTAGAAGAACGTACCAGAAAGATTGACTGAATTTTTCCCAAGATGACCTTCCTGATCAAGCACTGCTAATTTCTGCATATGAGAAACAAGGCACAATGTCCAAAATCTCATCAGGAGTTCCTAGTGCATAAAAACAAAAATACTGCAGCAGCTACGTTTCAGAAATGGTGAAATATCTAACAAGTAGCAACTCTTTGTGATGCGAACCATGGGAGATTACCTGTTCTTCTGAAGAATTATCAGATGGCAAGTTCCCACTGCTTTCATTTTCCAAAACTGGCCTATTAGCTTTAGCTTCATCAACCATAACACCATTACCGATACAATTTTCAGAAGGGGTACATGTCGGATTCAAGATGTTAGAATCTAGCATCACCATGCCTTCAGTACAGATAGCTGCCCGACGCTCAGATTTAGTAGGTTTCGTACTTTTAAAAGTTTCGCCTTTGTTCTTAGTACCCATGTGTGCATGCTGGCCAAGCCATTTAACTATCTTGCCTAGTAAATCAGGTAACAAGTCTCCATCCTGTAACGCAGAACTTTGAAATCAGTATACAGAAACCCACAATGAGAACACAGACGTTTTAAGCAGGTATATAAGAATTACCGTAAGTTTGGCATTCAAAGCATCAGGATTGACCCCAATCTCTTCAGCCACATCCTTCACATTCACTTTCCCCAGGTCGATCAACTAAAAAATGTTAATCAATGAGCAAGAGAGTCAACAGGTATAGATGATCCAACTTAATAGTATATGCTCACCTTTTTCAGAATCAATCCAAAACTAAGAGACTCGGATTGAATCTTTTCATCATCGGTGCTTCTCCCCGTAATCCCTGATTCAACAATGTCTGTTGCAGGCAAGTTAAATTCTGAACGTGGTGATTCCAGTTCTCGCAATTCACTGTTACTCCGAATATCAGAACGTGTACCTGGTGTTCCTACGTCAACTCCCATCTCATCATTACTTAGCTGATCTCTTACAGATTCTGATGGAAGATGGAATACAGGAGGACGACTATCAGCTGCATTAATATCTCCTTCCTCTATAGGCCTTCCACTTTCTCGAACCTCAGAATGCTTAGAGCAGAAAGCTCGCAGTTCAACCTATATTTTTTTTTTACATTGTTAAAGAATAAACATCACTAATGGCTATGATACCGTTCTGTAAGTAATGAAACTTACTGTGTCACACCCGTGTTTTCCCCAGATTTCTAGCCTATTCCCTGCCTCCCTTGCACATATAGGATGGAAAGATGTTCGGCATGTTGCTATGATCAAGAGATTGTAATGAAGTATCAGTAACTCATCTGGATATAATGTAGAATCGAAGAAAAGTACGACAAGAAGAATGCAGCCATAGAGTTGAATAAGTAAATCAAGTAAGAATATGGGGCGCATAGACATTTGCCTATTTATTTTAGTTAGGTCCAAGCTGTGTACAAATTCACTATCTCAGCAACCCAGCATAGCAAAATATTCATCGACGAACAAACAATATAAAATTAGTTTCATCCGAGATGCAATGATCACAAGGTAGCCTGATATAAAATACTTAATACTCCACTACGGTGAACAGTTTCAACAAAGCATATTCCAGTTAGAAATGATCTAGACAGTTGGGTTAGGGATAGAGTAACCAGTAGCCCTATTTTTTGTCCTACGCATACGCTTGCACAATTGCAAAGTTGTTCCAACTTCTAAGAAAGCAGCAGCTTAAGGAAAAGACCCAGACTATACAACAGAAAATGTCATGACGAGTACCAGTGTTACCCATGGTCAGAAGTAGACAGGATGCACAGAGAGAAACAATACCTACCATTACAACACCGAATGCAAGCACCAGATTTCACCTTGCACACGTTACACAATAACTTCCTGCGAGTTTCTTTTATTCCATGCAAGTTCAAGACTGGCTCCATTTTATTCAAATCTTCTATGTACACCTCAGGCATCCACAACGAACAAAACAGATGAGCAAACTCCGGTGGCCCACCATTCTCAGTTTTTGAGATTACAGGTTTCAGAATGCCACCCTTTTTCGGACAAAGCAAGCATGGTCTTTCAGAATCATTACGACCATCGTCACACCAAGAGCACAACCAAGTCTTATCTGTATCTTCAACCACACCATAGCATTTCTTATGACCTGTAGCTTTGCAGGAAGTGCAAACAATCAACTCGTTTCGATGTTCCTTGGCATCACCAGTGCAGCAAAAATCACATAACAATGCATCCCCTCTGCAAGGAGCAGCAACCACTAACTTCTCCAAACCTGCATCACTACCAAGACGCCTCCTCTTTTTGGATGGCCTTTCTGATGCCAACAAAATCCTATTTCTGCAACCTAAAACCCATTCTAAACTACCAGATGAAACCTCATCCCCCACATTGTCAACACTCATTGCCTCTTCTTTCTTCGACGTTCCTTCAGAAACCTCTTTACCAACAACATCCTCACTCTTAGCACTCGCATCAGTCTCCCTCACTTGTATATCAATCGACTCATACTCCACAGAAGGCACTGAGAAGCAGCTTCTAGAAGCTAAAGACCGTAAAGACGCTAAATCCGACAAAGTTTCCAAATCAGGCAACTCTAACCGCCTAAAATACTCCCCCTGTTCAACCCAAACACTCCCAGCTCTCAACTTCTCCCCCTGCCTAGAAGACTTCTTCTTCTTCGTCTCACCCCCATGCTGTGACTTCTTATGCCGTTTCTTATCATCCTTCTGGTTCAACAAATTCGCCAACGCAATAGGTAAAGTCCCCACACTCACACCTATACTCGAACCATCTTCAGCACCATCATAAGGAGACCTCTCAGAGAGATGCTTACTCGCCTGAGCTAACAAATCGATTCCTAACGAACTCTTACCCTCCTCAAAGCCTTTGTTATCCCTACGAGATGGTCTACAAGGCCTCTCCTCAGCACCACAACCTCCGTCCACTCCCCTACCCATCATCTTCTCCCGCCACTTGCATTGGTCAACGTTCATAACCGACACAAACACCAACCGTAACCTCCCGCGCGGCTCATGTAACCGTAACCCTAACTTCCTCCTCCGAGATAACAAGGGAGGCGAAAAAAAAATCAAAAACCCTAACCCTAATTTCACGACGCCTAAAAAACCTAATTGCCTTACCGTTATCGATTTTCAGATTCGATCGATTGAGGAAAGATACGATTGGGGATTGGGATTAAAGGTGTGGCTAAAGATTAGGGTTTCTTCAAGTTTTTCTCTGGTTCATGTTCTTTCGGATCCTTCACCGCGTTATTTGCAGGTAACAGAGGAACGGTTCATCTTTTCAGAAATTTTTTTTTTTGTTTTTTTTTTTTAATTTCGTGAGTGTATGATAGCGAGGTGTGAGGCGTAGGGTAGCACTCGTGCACCTTCTCCGTTTCGACACGTGGTGGATTACTACTCGTTCGATGAGTCACGAGATACGGACACGTTAATTCATTCCACTCTTTCATAAAAGCGTACCGATATGCTCTTTTTTTCTTTCTTTCTTTTTACCTCCCTTTTCTTGTTTATTTGTTTAATAATCCCTTGATTTGTAGTAAATGTAGATTTTGGTCATTATCTTTTTCAGAAGTTCATTCAGATCCTCTTTTATTATAGTTTTTTACTTTCTGTTTTTGGTGTGTCATCGTAGTGTGTTTGATTAGGACGATACGACTGTTTGCTCCTTGTTGGATTTGCTCTATCAGAGGACAAACACAGCAGAAAAAAAAAAACTTTGATTTTGATTGGTCAAGAAGGAGGAGGATGCAATAATTGCATGTGATGTTGTATACATGCTATGCATTAATATGAAAATGACTCTTTGAGCCCACTAATCAAACTATAACCAGTTATATCTAGAATCCTTTGCCTTTAATATAATTGGGAACAAAATTAGATGGCCAAACTAAGTGACTGAAATAGAATTTTAGGTGGCTTGATTAATGCATATATAATTAGGGGGTAGGATAATTTCATTTATTTATAATGTTATCCAGACATTTCTTGGAAGATGTTGAAATTACCGTATAGTGGTTTTAAATAGGCAAAACTCTTGCACAAATCGACAATTATCAAAAATATATAAATCTGAATAGCTTAGCTTATTTTAAAATGGTAAGTTGTTGACAAGTTATTTGCCTGATAACATCTCTAGAATGTTTATTACCTATCAACTAGGGGTGGGCGTTCGGGTTCGGGTCGGGTATTTTGGTATTGGGGTATAGAATCCGTTCGGGTATTTTTGCATATCGGGTCGGGTTCAAATATTTTTAGTTCGGGTTCGGTTATTTCGGGTCGGGTTCGGATATTTAGATATTGAAAGAAAATTTCAAATTCTTTATTACTTAAGTTTCATGTATTTAAATTTAACTATTAACTTAATTGTTTTTTAAATGTTTAATAAGTTAGACGATTAATAAGTTTAAAAATAAATTATTGAAAATAAAAATCATTATTTTGGTTGTTATTTTTGAATTTTGGATGCAAATTTTCTTTAAAATATGAAATAAAAAGCTTAATATACATTTTAAATGAGTAACAAATTATTATTTTTTACAATTATATGTATATTATCTGATCTTAAATTATCTATAACATTAATATAAATATTTTTAATAAGATGAGACAAATAAACTAGGAATAAATAGGTATATATACATATGTTCGGTTATCTTTGGATACCCGTTCGGGTTCGGATAATACCGTTCGGGTTCGGATATCCAAACTCTCCTAATTCAATATCCATTAGGGTATTTTGCTACTTCGGTTCGGATTTCGGTTCGGATATTTCGGGTCAGGTTCGGGTACGAATTCAGGTATCGGATAAAGTGCCCACCCCTACTATCAACCTATGATATCTTGATCGTTATGTGGAATGATGGTGTGTCGACGTCTATGATCAAGTTTATTTTTTACGTATCCGTTTGTGATTATAATACATGGTGTGGTATAATGTGATGAGATTTGATCTCAGCATCTATCTTATTAAAACAGAAGTACCAATAAAATATACCCCTTAGTTTTTCAAGTTATTTACACAACGATGCCATTATATTTATTAATAATCCTAATTTTTAGTAATGTTGTCTTTTTCAGTTAATTTAATACATTTCTTAAGTTGTTTATTAATTTTAAAAACAAAATCATTTCTGAATATCCCCTAGATTTTCTCATATAACAGTTTATGCTACTGATTTTTTTTCCTAAAAATATAAAAATTTAAATATGAAAATATTAGAAGTGCATAATAACTATAATTTACATATTCAATCACGTTGGACCATATAATAACATATAGTCAACGTTTTTAAATACTTATTTCAGTTATCATTTATGCTTAAAATGTCATATTAAACAAGAATTTAATACATATATATTTCAAAATTATATATTATTATATATAAAATAAATAAATATATTGCAAAAATGTAAAAATAAATCCGCACAGGTGTGCGGGTCAAGCTCTAGTCAAACATTAACAAGTGAGTAACTCATAAGTTTATCTAATTTCTTTTTTTTTTAATTAATATAGGGATATCTTAAGCCCATGGAGAGGCCCAGACTAATCCCAAAGGAGAGGTGTAGCCCACGGATAGACCTCTCTCCGAGTATTCAAATAGTTTATCTAATTTTTTTTATAGTCACTTTAGTCTTTTTTATTTTATTTTTTCACTTTAGTCATTTCGCTAAAACAAGTTCAGACATTTTATTTCACTATTCATTTTTGATGTTTATAATTTGTATTACTACATAAAAAAATGATTTACAGTCGAAAATGAAAAAAAAAAAATCAGAAAACGAAGGGTTTTAACTTATTTTGTTTTAATTATATTTGACTAAATACATGTCGAAAATGATTTACAGGCCTCTTGTAACAAGGAGGAAAAAGGGCCTAAGGCCCACACTATATCAAAAGCACATCGTACCCCCATCATACTAGCGAGCGACACGATGATTTTGGATGAGCAAAACGGTTGCGTCAAAATGACGACATTTGGAATCTAAACCGCAACTTTAAAAACAAAAAACAAAAAAAATAGTCTCTGCCTTTCTCTTGCGTACGTCAATTTGCACAAGCAATCGCTTTTTCCCCATTTTTCGAAAAAAATACATCCTCGAAGCTCCGAGCTCTCTCCTCCTCCTCCGCTAACCACCGTGATCTCTGGTACTTTCACACCTCTCACCTTCTCCGCATCCATCAACCTATTAAACTCTTGAAAATTCCCCAATCTCGTTCACGAAATTTGTGGATAAGATTCTCTACAAGTCTCCGATCTCCCATTTCGGGAGAGAGATCTATTGGTTAGGATTGAAATCAATATTTGTATGATCATGTCGAACATTGTACTGTATGATTCGTCCTGATCGTTTAGATATGGATCGATCGAGAATTGGCGTTAGTATTGATGCGTTTGCTTTGTTCTTATGCATGAATTATTGATGAATTGCTACTTCAGATCTGGATCTAACCGCCTTGTGATATTGCTATAGATTAACGCTCACTCTATTATTGCTTAGAAGTTAAGTGTAGTCATCTTTGTACCTTGTGCATGACTTGATTTATCAGATTTTCGGATCCGGATCTGGATCCGGTTGTCAACTCTTCGTTTATATCCCTATAACAAGAGTAATGATTGTTGTTGCTTGTTGGTTACCAATTCACAGATGTGTTACAATTGTGTTTTTGATGGTTTCACTGGCTTACACATCTTGTACCAGACTATAGGCGATTTAGTAAATGTTTTAACTAATTTTTCTTTTATAAAGTTGGGAGCTTATATTAAAATAAATTAGAGGCTATATGCCAAAAAATAAAATAAAAGCTTACACTAAGTAGAATTGTGTAGTTTATAATTTTGGTCTCTTGTGCTCATTATGAAAAACTTGTTCAGTTTATAATTTTGGTCTCTTGTGTGTTGAATAGGTTTTGAATTGATTGATCACAAATGGGAAAAATCAAGAAGGTGAATCGTAGGGCTCGAATTGCATCTCCTTACTCATCACCACCGCCTTGTTGCAAGAAAGAATGGGCAGGGTCGACTTGTCCAGTATGTTTGGAGTCTCCACACAACGCTGTTCTTCTCCTTTGTTCGTCTTATCACAACGGTTGTCGCCCTTACATGTGCGCAACAAGCAGCCGTTTCGCCAATTGCCTTGAGCAATACAAGAAGTCATACGGTAATGAAGACTCGGAACAGCCTCAGCTTCTGTGTCCGCTATGCAGAGGTCAGGTGAAAGGTTGGACTGTTGTGGAGGATGCAAGAGTGCATTTCAACTCCAAGAGAAGGACTTGTATGCAGGAAAGCTGTTCCTTTGTTGGGAACTTCAAGAAGCTCAAGAAACACATGAAGGAGAAGCATCCACATGCTTGTCCTAGGGCTATTGATCCGGCTCTTGAAACCAAGTGGAAGAGACTGGAGAGGGAGAGGGACAGGAGAGACGTGATAAGCACGATTATGTCGTCGATTCCAGGTGCTGTCGTGTTGGGAGATTATGTCATAGAGCCGCGTAATGGAGGTGTTTATGATGAAGATGACGAAGATGATTACAGCTCAGATGATGATATGGGCAACAATGGTGTATTGGATCTGGATTCATGGCAAGGACAAAGCAACCATCATATACGGTTTATAGATATGGATGCAAGTGACTTTGCCTCGTCTTCTCGATCTCAAGCTTCTCCAAGCCGTTTGCTCTTGCCAAGGAACCAGAGAGGCGGCGATAGAGGTCGGTAACTTTGATTTAACCGAAGCGAGTTCATGTTTAGTCTCCTCTGCATATAATCTCAAACTCTCTCTCCAGCATTAGAAATTGGCTTCCAAATTTGCAGGAGCAGTATAGAAGGCTAACATGACTTAAGCCAATTAGCCATTCATGAAATTGATTTAAAAAAAATAGCAGTCGTCTCTTTTCTTTTTATTTGTTTCAATGTAAATTATGTATTCTCTGTAATTGTATCATTTGTTTCTGCATTGTTGTACTCTAGTGAGGCATGAGATCTTATGCCTTTTCGCAATTTCATTTTTATTTCATGTTTCTGTGTATTGATTTGATTTTCATTAAAAGAAGGTTATGTGGAAAGAAAAGCCGTAATCATTCTCACGGTCACAACTTCAGACAAAAGTGTGTGTTCCTGATTCTTGTGTTTGTCTTCATGAGTCTCTCCTACTTCTTATGCAGCCGCGGGACAATCCTCCAACCACATGTTTAAGCTTTTTCTTCATTCAGAAAAGGGAGAACAATATTAATTAAGTATAGTTTAAAACAGAACAATTTCTATGAAGAAAAAGATGAACTGGAATACAAAGTAGTACCCAAAGATCTGAATTGTTATCTTTACTTTTTTGCTTCTCCCTCTTCTTCATCTTGAGCAAAATGTCTGTACTTCCACGTCCCATTTTTCCGACGAAGTGGCCGGAGAAATGGTATCCGGAACTTGCTCATCATTTTTCTTATCCACCTTAGTTTCTTCTTCTGCATTTTTAAAAATAACAAAAAATGTTATAAGTGTGTTTCAAAAAAAACAAAAAATGTTATTAAGTATTAACTTAAATCGGACTTTAGCTGGTTAAAACAATAATTAATCATTTATCGTGAAGAAAAAAAAAACTGATTAAAATAAATAAGGTTTAGTAGTAAGAAGTTTTAAACTTTGCATAGGCTACTCTAAGTAGTCCACATCAAAAATCAGATTATCCAGACGCAACTGCTTACTTGCTCGTTAATCTTTGCGCAAGTAAAAAGGCAAATCAATAAATAGATGACTTCATAAGTGATAGCCCATTTCCGGCCCATTTAAACTCTAAAATCTCAACTCATTACGTCGATGAATAACAGAACCGAAAAAAACTTAAACTAAAAATCAGAGATATGTTACCTTCCGCTCGGGTTTGTTGTTACTCGCGACGGCGTCGTCGCCTTCCGAATCTCCGGCGAGACTTTCAGCTCTAAGCTGACGAATATACGCTAACAAATTCGCTCTCCTTCCCATCTCACGATCCCACGTACATTCATTTCTACGTCTAACTCGAAACGATCGTGCGGTCGTCGTTTGACGATCAACGTACACCGTGATGATCACACCGTGCATGATCCTTGGATTTTCATCTCCCATTTGCATTCTTCGAAAATGTTTTTTTTTTCTCGACTCGAACCGTTGCTGTTAATTAGGAGGAAGCAACAAATCTCTTTCTTAATTAATCGGAATGAGACATATCCATTGTCAGTCTAACTACTCCACGGTCAACGAACATAAACAGCTGAGTCAATATTTCATTCATAATTATCAGATCATGGTACGTAAATGGTTTACCACTAACATGGATCTAATGGGCCTAATGGGCTGCTTACATTAGGCCACGATATTATTAATTACAATTTGTTTGCAATTTTTTTTTATATGCTATAGTTTAAAGATACATGTATTATACAAGGAAGAGGCTAAAATGTTATTAAAATGCTGAGAAGAATCTCACAACATAAAATTTATAATAATTTGACTAACAACAACAATTTTCCAAAACTGTGTGTGATTATTTTAAAAACTGGATCTTTGTGGTTGAATAAATAAGCAAAAGAAATAATCGCTCGGACCACTGCTTTATGATATGATTTTAAACCATTAGAGGTTAATTTCAATTAAATTACATAAAATTAAATCACTTTAACTTGACAGTGCTTTAGTTAATTATTTTAGTTAGTTATATAAATGTCCATTATTAGTGTAAAATTCATAAGTGATAGCCCATATCCGGCCCATAGAGTGAGCTCGTCTCTGATGCTCATTCCTTTTTTAAGTGTTAAAGCTTAATTTTATTTATTGCCTTCTTATTAGGTGCCTACTCAATGGGTAATTGGTTCCATTATTCCCATTGTTGGTGGAGTTAGCACTTGCTTAAGTGACAAATTATATAATCGGTGTAAATTCCTAGGGTAATTAGTCTTAAATTCGTCATGTAAACGTCCATTAATAGTGTAAAATTCTATCATCATTGTACTTATGGTTACGCATACCAAATCTATGAAAAATGTATTTTGTGAGTCGGAAGAGTACTATATGGTTGGTGGCGAATGCTTTGGTGGGTCTCTCCTCAGACATGGAGAAGGCGCATATGGAGTTGTGTTCTTCATATCGTGGTATATACATCTAAGTTCAATGGTGAAGTATGTTTTCCGTCGAGACGATTTATTTGCTGCGTGCGCCGTAATTCTGGACATCTGTCTCACGATGTTTGTTGTTGTTCCTGTGAAATGTCTAAAAGTTTGGCAATTTACGTTTCTATTTACAAATGGGTTTGTAGTTTTAATGTTTAAGGTTAAAAGAATTGTTGAGCCGGAGAGATGGGATTAATGTTCATGGAGATCTGGCCCATTTGGTTGAGGAGGTTGTGGCGGCGCCTATTCAGGAAGGTCGGGGCCATGTGGTTGTTGAGATAGAGGAGACTGAGGAGGATGAAATGGAGGCTGAGGCTGGGGCACAAGGATTCTGGTACTATACCAGGTGCGGTTTGTGGTTCAACTGTGGTTTGCACGGTTTGTGGGATAAATGCGGATTTGTTAGACAAAAATAGTGCAATTTTGATAAAATCAAAACTCATTTGCATCTCCCATTTGCATTCTTTGAAAATATTTTTTTTTTCTCAACTCGAATAGTTGCTGTTAATTAGGAGGAAGCAACAAATCTCTTTCTTAATTAATCGGAATGAGACATATCCATTGTCAGTCTAACTACTCCACGGTCAACGAACATAAACAGCTGAGTCAAATTTCATTCATAATTACCAGATCATGGTACGTAAATGGTTACCACTAACATGAAACTAGTGGGCCTAATGGGCTGCTTATATTAGGCCACGATTTATTAATTGCAATTTGTTTGATATGCTATAGTTTAAGATCTCCTACATATTAATTGAGAAACATTTGAAAAATTGTAACTTCAATTTTGTAATAATTAAAAAAAAAATACATGTTTACGTGTCACTCAATTAGGTAGTCAATTACATTCAATTGAAAAATAAGTAGATCCACATTCGATTTTTATATGTCGCTAGATATATTTGTTGGTCAAACTATATGATATGATATTTATGATAGAAGCATTTATGATTGTTCTGCTATATATAATTACTATTTATTTTATTTCCTTAAATAAAAGCTACGGAATTACCACAAATGATATATATATATATGTATATAACAATTAGTGTTTCTAATAATAAATATTTGATAACAATTTGTATCTCCTCCATCATTTTTCTTTAATTTTATATTATTAAAATAAATCAAACAATCAAATTAGCTATTAAATTAAACTTTAGATTTTTTTCGTATATGTTATATTTTGAATTTAAAAAAAAAGAATAAATGACTAAAACTATTAAAATTATTATGTTAAAAATTAATGATCAATAGTTTAACATTTTTATTATAAAAAGATACACATGATTTTAAAACCATATGAGTAAAAAGTATCATTCAATAATAAAAATATATCTATATATAGATTAAACTATATACCATATAAGATTACATACTTATTTTAATTTCAAAAATTTCAATGAATTTTCAACAACATTTATAAATTATAAACGTATTAAATTTTTCACATTGAAAATTTTTGTTATCAATGATTTAAATATATTAGTTCTTTTTTAATTTTCTATTTTTTACAGATATTAACACAATCGATAATATGGTTATTTTTGGTATATACCATACAAACCGAATGTATGTGATCATTTTATAAAAACCGTAAGATTTGGATATGGTTTGATTTATAATCGATTAAACTGAAACATGTAAATATGTATATCTATTTGTTACATGAGTTGAACTATAATTATGATTTGTAAATCACTTGAAATATAATTAACTAACAATTTAATGCAACTGAGACTTCTTCTTTTCTTCGTATTTTTTTTATCTTTTTTTCTTTCTTTTTTTAATAAAAACTAAATCGAAGAAATTATAAATTTGATGGACAACAATTAGTTGAAATTTTTTACAATTTTTTTTAATCTTTAAACAAACAGAGTTGTGTTCAATCGAAGACATATTAATTTGATGAACACTAAATATGGAAGAATATAAAAACTTTTCTTTCATGTTTCTGTTTTGTTTTTATTTTTATTTTCAAAATTTAGAGATTTAATATTAATTCTAGATTTGATCATTTTATTAGATCATAGAAGTCTTTTTTTGTTTTTTATTCTTTTAGTTAAATATCTAATATTTTTTTAATAAATGACTTTTTGACAATATGACTCTAAATATGATCATGTTATTTATTTTTATAATATGTAATATGATTTCAAACTAAATAATGATGTATTTTGCTATAAAATTGAATAAACTGAAAACCAATATATAAACCAAATTAAACTGAAGTAAATATGGATTTAGAATAGTAGTTATATTTTAATAACCAAAATACTGAAACCCGATATCCAGATTGAACATCCTTAATCTAGATGAAACCGAATTTTTGTTTCATTTTCCAAAACATATTAATAAAAATAATAACTTCATCCCGCGCAAGGCGCAAGTCTTATCCTAGTACATGTATTATACAAGGAAGAGGCGAAAATGTTATTAAAATGCTGAGAAGAATCTCACAATATAAAATTTATAATAATTTGACTAACAACAACAATTTTCCAAAACTGTGTGTGATTATTTTAAAAACTGGATCTTTGTGGTTGAATAAATAAGCAAAAGAAAACTAGTAATCCCTCGGACCACTGCTTTTTGATATATGCTTTTAAACCATTAGAGGTTAATTTCAATTAAATTACATAAAATTAAATCACTTTAACTTGATAGTGCTTTAGTTAATTATTTTAGTTAGTGATAATAATTAGTGTGGTATCTTCCACCACTTCACAGTCTTCAGTCTTCACAATAACAAGAAATTTATTATAAAAGATATGAAAATATTGCAATAAAGAAAAAACAACAAAACAGAGGGGGATTATCCAGGGGAGGCGATATGCGTTAATACGACCCTTGCCATTGCGAAATGTGAATGCCAGTTTTACCCCAAAAAAATAGTGTGAATGCCATATAGCTAAAGCCTAAAGCTATATGAAACTGCTCTGATTTTCATGCAGAAAATTTATTATTATTTTACACAATCGTGTGTTGCTTTAGTAGGTTTATTTTATTTTACAATACTGAATATAAGTATTATTATAAATCTTCACAATAACAAGAAATTATATATATAGCATTTAGGTGTGTTACTATTACCCATGTGCATTAAGGGTGGTAGATTAACCCAAAAACGTTGGGCGTTCCAACCAAACTGCACCAACTACACATCTGCTAATTGCTACAATGTAAGTGGCACATTGTTTTAACCGACCAAAACCATACTCTTTTTATTGTTTAAAGTAACGATTTAGAAAGATAAATATAGGAAAACCAGTGATTACTTCTTTTAAAAAGTGGTTGTCTAGATTGAAACTTTATGAATCATGGAGCTTCCATTATAAGATGGTTTCTTAAGTGACTAAATATATTAATTGCACTAAAATATAATAAATCCCATAACGTTATTTTTTTCTTTTACATCATTAAGTTTCAATGTTTTCATTTGATACTTATTGTATCATACAACATTTAATTATTATGCTTGTAATAACATATAGCTAATTCTATTTTTAGTTCCAAAATCTCCATTAGAAAATTTAGCTCCGAGTTAAAACACACAATACTCTTTTTACGGTAATATTCAATACTAGACGTCTGATTAAATTTGACTATAACCAGTAAAAGTGTTCAATTATACAAATATGACGAACAACATATGGGTCAAAATAAATAGCCGTATGTGTTTGGTGTCAAGTGCTTCATTAGGGTACGAGCAACAACTAGGATACAATAAAATATCGTGGAGAATATCAAATTTTACTAATAATTTTGAAACACGGATTAGATACATTATATGTGAAATCAAAAGTGCTGCTTTTAGCCACATTAAAACAGCAACAGCAAGGGGGTTTTATAATTATGATATTTTTTTACTAATTGGTCTCCTAATGGTCAGGATACTTATGTTTGACAATAAGTCAATATTTAACGGTTGTGATATATATTTTGTCTACTGCATCGTAGCGAGAAATATTGGGTGTTCGAAAGAAAAACGACCTTCATGAAAAATGATTTAGTTTCATTTCGAACTAATGTACGAGAACATTTATATTTTATAATTTTGTGCTGTGGTTGTTTTGATAAACCGTGAAAGTTTTGAATCTCCGGTTCTCAAATTCTTGGATTTCTTGAATATTTGGGGCTATTCATCAACACTACTATGTTTAAAATGTACCTTTGATGAAAGTATATTATCGTTTCTTTATATATTTCAAGAAAATAATAGGATAATTACACACATCTTTGTTTTTATGTATAATTGTATATAATATATTATATATATTATCATTTTTTCATATAAACATAAAATAAGTATAAAGGGAAAAATGAATGGATGTAATGGAAATGCAGTAAAAGTGGCTCAAATGGCTACGAAAGGGTCGATGGCTGCCTAACCGCATAAAGATTCCCCAGTTGCCTCCCCTTATTTTCTTTTCTTTTCTTTTTTAATATCTACGGCACTTTTTTTTTGTATGTACTCTTTAGTGACAGTTTATTTCAAAAATATTTATAAAACACAACATACATACACACATATGGCATACGTATATATATATACAATATATATATTGCAAATGCAAGGTAAATTCAATCGTAAAATATTTTTTTCTGAAAGACAGTTGTAAGAAATTGATTTGATTCAGTTCAAAAAAAAAAAGATTGATTTGAGATTACGTGTGCCAAATCTCCTTAGGACCATATCAGACGTATTTTAGTGGTTGTTGTTCCTCTAATATACGGACAAGCTTGCATGTTTTTTTCTGAACCTAAAAAGTTCGTATGTTTTTTTCTGAAAGCTGGTTAAAAAGCTCGTATGTCGCCGACGTCAATAAAATAAAAAGCTACGTTATGTTGTGTTGTGTTGTGATGCAGAAAATCAATGTATACATGTACACGTACGGTGATACTATATTTTGCATTATCTGTTTACCGTAATGAAGTTATGTATCGATTCTATGGTTACGAAAAATGATTCATTGGATGTATACTTACGACATTATCGTTTTAGTTTGGCTGTGACTCTGTGAGCTCTTCTTGTTAGGAAAACACGTACATAATAGTGTCTTGCAATACTATTATGTACATACGTTAATCCTTGTTAGGAAAACACGTAATTCTCCTGTTTAAATAATTTACAATATTTTAAAAATGAACCTTTTCTATTTCCATATATATGTTGCATTTGCGTTGATTTAAAAACAAAATAACACAAATAGATTATACTGAAAGTAAAGTGATATACGTTCGAAATCTGGAGCATCGGGGAAAAGCTCTTGCATTGCATTGGCTAAGAGGCTCTTGGATAGAAAGTAACTTATCTTTTCAAAAATAAAACATATTATAAAAGAATCTGAAATGGAGATATTATTTTTTAATTATATATTTATTTATAAAATGACAATTAAACTATTAATTTGTTATAATATCAAGTTGATGTAGTTTTTCCAAATTAAAATGTACATTTATTTTTTTGTAGAATATTTAAAAGTATTTGGTCAATTATAGACCTGTTTAACCAAAAAGAAAACAAAAACGAAAAATGATTCGAAGGTGACATGAACAGTCTGAAAATAATCTTGAAAGTTCTATGGTGTAACAGCCTACATTGACAACGATGTTGGTAATAGTTACAAAATTGCCACTAATTACTTGATCGAAGCTCAAAAGTAATTCAAGACCATAGGCAAGATTTTATATAAGAATAATTATATTTTTTTTTTTTCGTGCAACAAGAATAATTATATCAAATTTCGATGTTTCTATACAGTCTCCTCCATGTACTTTTTAACGCTGTGCAACGTTGATTACTGGCTTTAAAACTTTAACCAAGATTGACTCTTGAATATATATCATTCATAAATCGTCGAATGTAAAAAGATAACAAGAGGGTCCATGCGTTCTTACACATATATCATTTATAACGTAATATTAAAAATCCAAAAAAATGACAAGAATGATATTACGACCCGCCCCTTATTTGCTTGGCCGTTGGTGATCCCATGCGCCACTTAACCTCCAAAGTCTTCTCCCTAATCTCCCTTTTGAGCTCTGTTTAGTTTAATTCTTAATTGCGCTTTATCTTCTTAATCGTCATGTAATCCTTCTAAATCTCGAGATATTTACTTTCTCGACTTAATTAATTTTTTTGTTCTACAATAGACAAGTCAACAATATGCTCATAGATATAAACAGTTTTATCAGCTACCACCGGAGATTCTCATGAATCTCCAGTGTCTTGTATAGTTACACTAACGTTTGGTATTGATTTAAAGAAATCGAAGTCAAGACGAACAATATCTGTTTGCGAATATGCTGATTATTACCTCTCTTTTATATATAGCCACACGTGATGCAATTTAATCTTTGAGTGACCGACGTCTATGTTTTGCATTCATCAACGTATAAATTTCTGACCGAAGATGATATTAGCGAGTTACGTATTATTTTTTTTTTGTATTTAACGTAGTCGCATCATATCATTTATTATTAAGGAGAGGTTCTTCGTCGTCATATACTTATATATGGACTAGTGTAATGTTGTTATTGCTAGCTATACAGCATTACAGTGTCAGTGTGTGCATATCGCGAAAAGAAAAAAAAAACTATTTAGTTGTGCTGACACGTTAATAAAAAGAACATTAAAAAAAAAACATTTTAGTAGTTAGATTGTTAATTCAAATATCTTCAGATGATGATTTTGGTTGTATTCACGATTGACCTTGTATTAAAAGAGATAAAGTCCATATAAATTAATATAAGTTTTTTTTTCTTGTTAGATCTAAATATGTTATTGGTTAGATGGTTTCTAAGTTAAATAGAACATTGTTTTGCAAGCTAGGATTGACTGACAAAGAAAAACAAAGCTTATATTACGCACTTTTGTAGTGTTTCAAGGGAAGGATTTATCTCAGCTCGAGAAAGGGAAGGTTTATCTTGCCCGTTAATAGTAAGTAATACTCAACAACTGTTTGAATTCAATTTATAATTATTGAAATAGTACATATATGTTCATTCCTTTAAGTGCAATGTTTTTGTTTACCACATGTCCTACTTAGAAGTTTCATATACACTCCCAAATTAGGGGTTCTTTGACTTTTCCAAATGCAAAAGTGTTTTTTCTTAGTTGCCAAATTTTTTTATCTTTCTTTTATTAGTTAAATGCCAATTCATCGGTGCTTTTATACTAACATGAAATTCAAAATGACTACAAACAATTCCAACACAAATAAATGATTTTCAGCCATTTGGATTAGTTTTGTTTTGTCATTTAATTCAAGAAAATAATTCATTAAAACTTACATTTTTAACCTATCACACTGATGATGTTTTAAACTCATCATTACTTGTTGAAATTGTTTTAAACCAACAATGATGAGATATCTATCTTTAAGATAGTCCTAATAAGAAATCTTTGATACATCAAAAGCGCATCTGGTGTAGTGGTATCATAGTACCCTCCCACGGTACTGACCAGGGTTCGATTCCCTGGATGCGCATATAATATTAATTTTTCTGTCAACTTTGAATTTTTTTTTCTATTTTCCGTCACAAAATGAAACTAATAACAAAATAATAATAATACGCAATTTTATGATTTCCCACTTTAAAGGCCACAGCTTAGGAGCAGATGGGCCCCCATACTCAGAGACCACACAAACTCACATTTGTCACAACACTTTTTATTTTTCATTTATTCTATTTATCAATCTCTCCAAAACACCCTATATATACAACCCCATCACCCCATATACAGAAACCAAAAAAAAACCAAAAACCAAAGAGAAGACCAAAAAAAAAAAAAAATAGCTTCTCCATGGCAACCTCCGTCGATAACCGCCACTATCCCCGCCTCACCCCCTCCCTAAACGGCACCGTTGTCCACTCCTTCAAACCTCCTCTTGTCCCTTCTCACTCCCAAGACCAAACTGTCAACACCCTCCCGACCGAAAAATCCGTCGACATCACCAAACAAGACCAAACCACTTACGACTCCAGCGACGACGAGGATGAGAGCCACAACCGTTACGTCTCCTACTACAAAGAGATGCTTCTCAAATCAAACTCCGATCTCGAACCGTCCGTTCTCGACTTACGTGACGAATCCACGGCTGACAACTGGATCCACCGTAACTCCTCTATGGTGCGTCTCACAGGAAAACACCCTTTCAACGCCGAGGCTCCCCTCCCTCGCCTCATGCACCACGGCTTCATCACCCCGGTCCCTCTCCACTACGTCCGCAACCACGGCGGAGTCCCGAAAGGGGAGTGGTCAGACTGGTCCGTGGAGGTCACGGGACTCGTCAAACGTCCCGTGAAACTCACCATGGAGCAGCTCATCAACGAGTTCCCTAGCCGCGAGTTTCCGGTGACGCTTGTCTGCGCCGGAAACCGCCGCAAGGAACAGAACATGGTGAAACAAACCATCGGGTTTAACTGGGGGTCCGCTGGAGTGTCCACCTCTCTGTGGAGAGGTGTTCCTCTCAGCGATATACTCCGCAGATGCGGAGTGTATAGCAAGAGAGGCGGAGCTCTCAACGTGTGTTTCGAAGGAGCCGAGGATCTTCCCGGAGGAGGAGGGTCTAAGTACGGGACGAGTATCAAGAAAGAAATGGCTATGGATCCTGCGAGAGACATTATATTGGCGTATATGCAGAACGGTGAGCTTCTCACGCCGGATCACGGGTTTCCGGTTCGGATTATTATACCCGGTTTCATCGGTGGGAGGATGGTTAAGTGGTTGAAGAGAATAATCGTCACGCCTCAAGAGTCAGACAATTACTATCATTACAAGGACAACAGAGTCCTCCCTTCTTACGTGGATGCTGAGCTGGCAAATGAAGAATGTAAATTTAAATTTACCTTTTTGCTCTTTTATTACAAGAAGTGAAAATGGTAGTAATAATAATAACATTCATGTCTTGTGGCTTGTGTTTGTGTTGCAGCTTGGTGGTACAGGCCGGAGTATATAATCAACGAGCTTAATATAAACTCGGTGATTACAACACCTGGTCACGAGGAGATTTTACCGATTAATGCATTCACGACTCAGAAGCCTTACACATTAAAAGGCTATGCTTACTCTGGTAATTAAAATTTTCTTAATCTTTAATTAATTAAGTACTGGTTAATTAAGATTCTGAATAATTTTTTTTTTAAATAACAGGAGGAGGGAAGAAGGTAACGAGAGTGGAGGTGACTCTAGACGGAGGAGAGACATGGAGTGTGTGTGAGCTTGACCATCAAGAGAAGCCAAACAAGTATGGCAAGTTCTGGTGTTGGTGTTTCTGGTCACTTGACGTTGAGGTTCTTGATCTGCTTAGTGCTAAAGAGGTAGCTGTTCGAGCTTGGGACGAGTCTTTGAACACCCAGCCTGAAAAACTTATCTGGAACCTCATGGTAAACCACTCTTTTCTCTCTTGATTTTTTTTTTTTTTAGTTTATTCTTTTGTGTGATTTGATTTAACTAAAATTATAATTAATATTTTCCTACAACGCTGGAACTACTGTGTTTAGTTATGACTTTCTTAACGTGTTACCTACCATCTTTAGTTGTCTTTTTTTATACAAAATCTTTATTTGTCATTGTTAGACAGTTCAATTAGTGATTAACTATTATTATTATTTCCCGCGGGCAATGAAGATTAAATTTATTCAACAAACAAAAAACATTTGTAAAAAAAATCTAGCATAGTCTGAAAAGAGTTTGATTTTTTTAGAAATACAGAAACGTAAAGAACTTTCATTCTTCTATTAATAAAACTTTTCATTTCTATAAAATTTATAAAACTTAGGCAAGTCTTAATGACGTTTGACTAAATCAACAATGACTTTTGACTTTGTGTTGAAAACAGGGGATGATGAACAACTGCTGGTTCAGGATCAAAACCAACGTGTGCAAGCCTCACAGAGGAGAGATAGGTATTGTCTTCGAACACCCGACCCGACCCGGAAACCAATCAGGTGGATGGATGGCAAAGGAACGTCAACTCGAGAAATCCTCAGAGTCAAACCCTACTTTGAAGAAATCAGTTTCATCACCATTCATGAACACTGCCTCAAAGATGTACTCAATGTCCGAAGTTCGAAAACACAACTCAGCTGAGTCTGCATGGATCATTGTCCACGGTCACATCTACGACTGTACACGTTTCTTGAAAGACCACCCTGGTGGCTCAGACTCTATCCTCATCAACGCGGGTACTGATTGCACCGAAGAGTTTGAAGCCATTCATTCAGACAAAGCCAAGAAGCTTCTTGAAGATTACCGTATCGGTGAGCTTATTACCACAGGGTACGACTCTTCCCCTAATGTCTCGGTCCATGGTGGCTCGAGTGTAATGTCTTTGTTAGCTCCTATCAGAGAGCTAGCTCCTGCTAAGAACATAGCCTTGGTCAACCCACGTGAGAAAGTCCCGGTCAAACTCATAGAGAAGACTTCAATCTCTCACGACGTACGTAGGTTCCGTTTCGCGTTACCATCTGAAGATCAGCAGCTTGGTCTACCTGTCGGGAAACACATCTTCCTCTGCGCCACTATTAACGACAAGCTTTGTCTTAGAGCCTATACTCCGACCAGCACGGTCGACGCGGTTGGATATATCGACTTGGTCATCAAGGTTTACTTCAAGAACGTTCATCCAAGATTCCCCAACGGAGGACTCATGTCACAACACTTAGACTCGTTACCGATCGGTGCGGTTTTAGACATCAAAGGTCCGTTAGGACATATTGAGTACCTAGGCAAAGGTAACTTCAAGGTCAACGGTAAACCTAAGTTTGCCAAGAAACTAGCCATGCTTGCTGGAGGAACCGGTATAACTCCAATCTACCAAGTCATTCAATCGATACTAAGTGACCCGGAGGATGAAACCGAGATGTTTGTGGTTTACGCAAACCGAACCGAGGATGATATACTTGTTAGAGAAGAGCTAGAAGGATGGGCTGATAAGTTTAAAGACAGGCTGAAGATTTGGTACGTTGTTGAAATTGCAAAAGAAGGTTGGGAGTACAGCACAGGGTTTATAACCGAAGCTGTGCTTAGAGAACATGTCCCTGGAGGTCAAGAAGGTGAGTCTCTGGCCTTAGCGTGTGGACCACCGCCTATGATTCAGTTTGCGTTGCAGCCTAATCTTGAGAAGATGGGTTACAATGTGAAGGAAGATCTGTTGATCTTCTAAGAATTTGTTTAAGATTTATATGTATATCCATTGAAAGTCAATAGCCATTATGTTTTGTAAATGCATGGATATCATGGATGCTTATGTTAGAGTTTGTATTCTAAATGTATAATGTATAAACCGTGTTTATTGTTTTGTTACTGATATCATGATGATGATGATGATGATAAATGATGAAAGTATGTAACTCAATTACTTTCCGTGACTTAATGTTGTCTTCAAAGTGAGTTATCATATGGTTAATGTTGACATCAGACTCTGTCTAATAACTGTGTTATAGTTCACATCAAGTGATATTCATTATATCACGCTTAATAAAACGTTTTGTCTTGTAATGCTTTAGTTCCAAATAAGTAACCACTTGCTGTCGTGTTTCTTCCAGTTGGCATTGACAAGAAAAAGACACTAGACATGTTTGAACGCATATGCAATAGTCTTGTATTCGATACAAATAGATAAAAAAGAGTTCCGGTTCGGCCCTACGAGATTCGTGGTTCATGCGCATTTTACATTTGATAATACGATAAGAACGGTTAATGGAAAATATTTTCATATTAATTTGTCATGAATTTGAATATTTTCTTGGTATCAAAATTTAACTTGAAGTTTTTCGAATGCTTGTGGTTTAAAGCTAATTAATTTAGCGTATGTATTTCTTTTTATCCACTACATACTGGCCTAATTTACTCATAATTTTATTTTTATTTTTGATAACTGTGGAGAATCTAAGACGGTAAATTCAGACTAATCTCTACGAAACTTTTCATCCGGGCATGCACGGTTATAGGTGGAAAGATGACCAAGATAATTCGAACCCAGAACGAACACTCTAGCTGGAGTTCTATTATCACTAGGTCAAGAGCTCTTGATTAATAGTTAGTTATTTTCAAATTCAGCATAAACGCATCGATCTAAATCATGCATCTCTCGCTTAAGTTACGAACGTACCTTGCAGAATTAAAAAAAAAAACTTTCCAACCAGTTGTTCTATAGAAAATTCAGCATAGGGACATGCATGGGGCACGTAGTTACTTTTAGACCATAAAATATTTAAGCTAATAGAGAAGGAAACTTCCTAAATAAAGAGAAATAAAAAAAAAAATAAAAAGGAAAGAAAAAACAAAGAAGGTAAAAGAAAACGTATAGCCGCGACCCCGTAACAAAGGACGTCCTGACCACTGCGGAGACGGCGAGACGCTGATTAAATATTTTTCTCTTTTGTAATCCTAAAGAACGTTGTTTCGTGCTCACAAGGGTCAAGTGTCCATCATATCAGGATATAAAACCCCATCTTGTAGTTTGTCTTTATTCGTAATATAATCTAAGTTTGTAATTAGTTCAAAATTATACATGCATGTGACTCTTCTTACCTCGGGTCCCTTGTGAACATGACGTCTGAAATCTGGAGCTAGTTGTTCTACCTGCAACTAATTAGTTCTTAAACATTTGATCGGTGCTAAGTATTGAAAGTTGACAGTCTTGTATATATAAATATGGCATCTGCACCTACCTAAAACAATTGATAAAATATTTTTAACTTAGTTTTTGTTAACAAGAATTGTCGTATGCATTTTTAAAAATGTATACGTAACTAATAACGTATATGGCATATTATTCGAGATCCATATATTCAGAAATATAGGTGTCCTTTTTTGTTGTGTAGTCTTTCGATCCAAATTGAGAAAAAGCAAACTGAAATTACAAATTACAAATTACACTGAAGTCATCATTTGTCTGGTTGATATTGTTTGTAATCCGTAAGGATGTCCTTTGATTTGAAGTGAGGCCACGATCTTATTTTTGGATGGGTCACGAAGATTGCTAGTTCCATTTCTATTATCTACGTCTTGTCTTGTTGAGACCACCTCCTATGAGCTAGTCACCCGACCCATAACGTCATTAGTCCACATTTTGCATGCAATAAGTGTTCTTGTTTTCTTCTAACATACTATTTTGGATTAACATACATGGTTTAGAAATATATTTTACCATGACCCCCAATACTATGGTTGTTGTTCAACCTACACAGATTATGTAATCAGAACGGTCAGACTCATAGGCTTGGCCAAAACAACATTTTTTTTTCCATTCAAACAATATTATGTTTAACTGGTTAACTATTAAATTATGAAAATAAATATATTAGAATGCTAACTACTCTTTGATTTTTTAAAACGAGACTACTCGTTCGTGAGGAACATTTGTGATGTAAAAATAACAACTGTGGATCCACCGTTGCGATTGGTCCGGTTAAGTTCAATGATTTTCGGTCTTGATTTTGTCATCTTATGAAATTATGAAATATTTTTTTATTACTTTTATTACCAGCAAAACAAGATGATTAAAAGTTCATCAACGACGTCCCTTATGGCTATTAAGAGTCAGATGCAAAGCTGCCCACGGTGATTAAGGCTTCTTATATTGTAACCACTAGTGGTGTGGCCGCGCTACGCGCGGATTGTTTGATCTTTGTGCTATTCAACTTTGTAAATTTTTTTATTGGTTTGTTGTATAACTTAATTCATTTTGGTTGTAACAGATTCAACTTTTTTACATATAAATATAGTAATTTGTATAGTTAATAGCATGGAATACAAAACTGATAGAATTTCAATAATTGATACATATATGCAAACTGTGGAAAGAGGATTAATAAATTATAACTCGATTTTTTTTCAGAATGTGTATTCATATTGGAATATATGAGTATTAGGTTGTATATAATAGGGAATTTTAAAATATTTTTAAATATACAGCGTTAATTGCTTTTTCTAATTTTAAAAGATTTCTAAGTTAAACGATGAAAAAAGGTTAATGTATAGAGGTCATTCATAATGTGACCTAATTCTTAATCAAGTTTTTTTTTGTTTTACTTAAAATAGAACGTCGATGAAGTCCATAATGTCAAAGTTCATATTACATCCAAGAAAACTGTAGTTTTGAAATTGGTAATTTTTAACATTTGTGTATGAATGACATGTATTAATAAAAGAAATTATAATGTTTAATATATTATTATGCAAAAAAAAAGAAAAAAAAAATATATATATATATATATATATATATATATATCTAATTTTAAGATATGTAACTCTTACTCCTTATGTTTCACCTAATTGTAGTTTTAGAATTTTCATACACCAAGAATAAAATTAAAAATATCCAAAATAACATATTTTAATACATTTTTTAATATTAGATATATTAATTGTTTTAATTAATATAGAAAGTTACATTAAAACACACAAAACAACAAAAAAAAAATTTGTGAAACAAAAAAAAAACTATAATTTTGTAGAATGAAAATAGTATTTAAGAATTTTTTTATCCTGCGCAAATCTTAACCTAGTTATAGGTAAATTGTATCATAATACAAACTTTATGCTGATGACTGTAGATGATAAGTCTGACGTGGGTATTGGTTTTGAGAAACATTTTTGATTGCCTTTCATATAGTGGACTTTTACATTCCTGGCGGATAAAGGACAAAAGGTGGGTTCAAATCAAAAACTATTTGGATTATTTATGGCGCTATAATAAACAATCCAAAATCGCATGTAGTTCGAGAAACATATGAAAATTTCGAGGTTGTCCTTTGATGAGAGAAACTCACAGAATTTCTTAACAACTGGTGACCAACAAAAAAAAGCAATTTGATGTATTCAAATTCTAAAAGCTCAAATAGACTGAAACCATGAAGAAAAAGCCATCTATGCCTTCTCAGATGCATTTTCAGTGGTTGAGAGAAGTGGGTTGGGTAGTGTGGCACATTGGGGTCAACATATGTTCTTGTTTAATGAGCGGGACTTGTATGCTTACCCAGTTTTGCCTACTTCCCAGATGATGGCTCCTTAGAAGGGTCACTGTCACCAGCACAGAGTAAAGTGAGGTGACTCAAGGCATATTGTCTCAGGGCCCAACGTCAGCTCCCTCTAATGAGAGAAATATATGGTTATCTCCTAGCTGAGTGATTAATGTTGGGGAATTTCAGTCATAGATCGCACATTGTTAACAAAGACTGCGCCTGGGGGACGATGACGTTCACTGAACAGGCGGGAGATGGTGAATGTTGATGTTTCGAAGTAGAATTATTAAGGTGGAAACTTCAGCTGGAAAGAGTAAGTCTTGCCCAGAATATCAGAGATGAACTGTGGTATCGTTTGCCACTGGGTTCTCAACCCCTGCACCTATATGACAATCACACGTATTTTAAATTGACTTGATAGCCATAAGGGAGGTAATTTGTAAATGCAAAATTCTTGGGTAGAAGGCAGACTAAAAGATGGCCAATTTCAGAGACGCAAACGTTGGCTAACCTCTTCATTATAAAGCCTTGCCACTATTATCTAACGTTCATCTCAGCACGGTACCTGGAAAATATTAGCGTCTAGTTAACATGTATAGAACGCATTGGATTGGTATAATGAAAAAAATACAGCATTAGACAAACCATTAAGCGAGAAGTAATGATCACTACAATTGTTATGTTTTATGATCTCTAACTTTTTGAACTACTACATATTAAGCTTTTTGGTTTCAAAGTAAACGGTAGATGTAAATATCATTACTCTTTATTGTTTTACTTGCAAATATTTTTAATATTTTTAAATAAATTGAACAGAATTTTTTTGTTGATCAAGAAAACTGGCATGTCAAACAAATCTTTCCCTGCAACTGTCTCGGAGTCAAAATAAAAATGTGTTGCGGAGGTCCCATTCAAATACAAGTTTTCTGAGGAATTTTTTTTTTGTTAGTAAAGAAAAGCATGAAACCAAAACCACAACTTCCCTCTCACGGCAAATGCATTGACAATAAATTGTTTGCTCACCAGAAACTATTTTTGGATTGACGCCTGTGACAAGAACAGCCCTGGGCTCTCTCCCAAAGCTCTCCAAACGACTATGTAATGCCAAAGCTTGAGAGTCAAACATACTTACACACACGTTCACGTCGCTATAAGGAAAAAAAAAGGCCTTATTAACTCGATTTCAAATAACGTGTAGTCAAGTGAGACAACAGAAACCAAAATACCTTTCAAGCCTCAAAGTGAGCATTACACGTTGGGCCCCTGGTAAACGATCAGTGATGGTGCTCTTAATTGCACTAAGCTCACCCAAAATATCTGTTTTTAAGAAAAATAAGATAATTTAAAACCACTTTTACAAAAACTTGAATATATAATCGAACAAAATTAACCTGGGAGTTCTTTGCCACTGTTGCCTAACGCAAGTATGGTCTTGTTGGTATGGTTCGGACGGTGGTTTCAATCTTGTCAAACAAAGTCCCATCATTGAACCGTATGGAGAGGGGCGCATCAGTTAAACAGTATTTTGGATTGCTCCGAGTCACATCAAATCCGGTTAAGCTGTACACATTACCTTCTTTGAGGGTATGCCGGAATCTAAGCTTTCGAGCCGCAGCAATGGATGCTTGCATCATCGTTGCCTATTTGTTCATGTTTAAAAAAAAAAGTCAATGCTAAGCAAAAACCGAAAAAGGCAAGAATAATTGAGAGGAGGAAATAAATATTTCAAATCTTCGAATAAGGAAACCTTTCGACTTAAATCAGAAACAAATCATTCACCCAATAAAAACACTGATTAACGTATCGTAAACTTTAAGAAACAATTGATATATAATTTCCAGAAATACATTCTCTAAAGCCTTTCACAAATCTACAGAAACAAAAAATATTTTACACAGATTACAGAGGAATTAGAGGTAATTGTTTTCTTACGTTCTCTTCAATAAGAAACATGTCCACGCTCATCAGTTCGCCGGACCGGCTGCTGTTCCAGCTGGTGTTTCTCGCCTCCCAAAAACGCAGAAGTCGTACCTCCACCGTGTTCGAGCACCGGCCCGCCTATCAGCAAGGAGTGTGTAGGAGTTTGCCATTGCGGGAATAGGTTGCTTGATCTTTTCTTCGAGAGCGCTTGGGATGAAGTCGACATTGTTAGATATAGGAGTATTTATACTGAACCTACAGAGAGTTTTCGTGGAAGTCCAAGAGAAGAAGACAATGGGTCTCACAGTCAAGGTGAGAGTAAAGAAGGCATTAATGGAAAGAAACAGCGGTTACGTTTGCTCGGATGTTTTACGGCGGCGAGAGAAACAATGAGAATTCACCCTAACAAAGAAAGGAGAAAGTGGAAACCTAAAATAAATGGGCCTTTAAATCGTTAGAAGGGAAGCCCAGCTTGAGCTTAAAATTCGACAGAAAAATAATCAAACATAAACCGAACCAGTGGAGGTATAATTGTTCGGTTCAATTTAATTGTGGGTGCTGACATGTCATTTTTTGCCCCCTTCTAAAATCTGATGTGGACATGTTAAGAAGGGAGAAAACCTTGTTTTATTGTATAAGATTACTCCACTAATTATTAATTAGGCAGACTAATTTGTTTATTACAGTAAAGTATTAATATTTCTACTGTATTGTTTAAGTAGCTCTCAGCCAACAGGCAAAACATTGAACTACTTGGATTATTCAAAGATATGTAGCCTTCCAAAAGCATTGGGAATGGCTCCAGCTCCGTTGGGATATATATTAACAAATTCTCCATTGCCACAGTCGTTGGAGTTATTTATGTTACCAAGTGGAATATACAATTATAATTACACGCGTAATTTATTAATCCAACTAGTTGAAAAATCATAGTAAAACATAATTTTAAATATAACAATATAGCTTTGACTTTTTCTACTATCAAATAGTATTTTAGGCAATTAGTCATATAAACTACTCTAATATTGTGTGTTGATCATAGAAATTAAATACCTTTACACATTTTTGTACAATGAATATGCATTGTTCACGGACGCTCTACTTTAGTATACTTTTTCCAAACACTTTGCTTTAGCATATAGTATATGTTAATTTTGCCAGTTGCCACTAATAGTATAGTAGGTAAAGAATCCTCTTAGTAATTAACAGGGTTAACCCCTATTAAAATCTCACGTCTTATTAGTGTTGTACAAGTTGTAATCTGTCTTAATGTGAGACGTAAACATCTACTATGTAAGTTGTCTGACCCAAGAGTTGATTCTGATCACAAAACTTTGAAGTCTCTGCCAAACTTAATTTTTGACTTTTATCCACCGTTTTAATAAAGAAGCATATTTACCTTTAAATTATTCTTACTTTATTTTATTTTTTGACAAAAAGGCTTTTCATTCTTAGGTAATTATTACCCGAATATCTTGTCTTTGGGAGCAACTTGAAAATATCTCTTAAAATGATAAGAGTGAGAAGGGGATGTAACTAGAGACCACAAATACACTAATATGTCGCGTGCCTAACGCGTACGAGTCATTTTCGTATCCTTTTGGCAACCTTTTCAAATTTCTTTTGTGAAAATGACAAACACATATTTTAGTTTACATGTGGTTATGCATGTATATAATATCTGGAAGACCATCCTTAATACACGGATATAAATAGATAAATAAATAAAATTCGTTGTCAAGTAAATATCTAAAGGTTGAATTTTCACTAGAGCTAAATTAGATATCTATAGCTTTTATTTTTTAAAAAATCTGGACAGAAATCATTTTTACAAGTCATAATATTCGTCTCTGATTTAGAGACCCAACATTGAAATGAAAGGCCAAGCAAAAAAAACAATGAAAATGTGGTAGCTAGCTCAAATTTTATTAGAGTTTGCTTCCTCTATAATCCTATAAAGTAGCAATTAAGCTGAGTACTTTATCTTTTCTAAACAAATTACATAGTATCCAAAGATCCCAAGCTAAATATTTCATAATGTAATTCGAGCTAGTGATGTCGTTGTTACTCTCTGTATCTTTGAATCGAGTTCACTACAAACTAAACCTTTTTTTTGGGTCAACTACAACAAACTAAACCTTAAAAAATATATTTTCCCTTTTTAAAAAAAAAACCATAATATCTCTATGCACTTTTAGAATATCATATTTAATAATCTTCAAAGCTGGCGTTGTTCAAGATCTAGCACGTTACATGTTATTAAATTCATAAAAAGGAAGAATATTTTGCAGGTAGCCAACTACTTTACTACAATCCGTACGTTCTCTTGCTATATAATAAAACTAGTCAACCAGAAATAAGTTAACACAGTAGTATAAACTAACATTAGTAAACATTATTTGTTACCGGGAATTTAAAACTAAAATAAAACTTATGTAATCGTTTATTGTAACCAATATATTCTTTTACAGGAAACAAAAATCATTTTAGTTTCCTATATTATATAATCGTAAATATAAATTTATGATTGGATATTTTGACTATGAAGATCTTGACGATGCAAAAGTTCCTTTCGCAAATCACATTCATAAAAAATAAAATAAAACAAGTTTTGATTTCTCTTAAACATTTTGAAAATTTAGGCCCAGATCAAATCTAGGCCGCTCTGAATAAATTGAAAGCCTATTGCAGTTTTACTCTAAAGCCCAATAAGTCCACAAAAATAAAGCCCAACAAGCGAATACCGAGCCCAGAGTATAGTAAGAGAGGGAGAGAGACTGGTTGAAAACGCGGCGGCGTCAACGGCGGTTGGATATTGAATCTTAAAACCCTGTCTTCACCGTCAATCTCTGAAACTCACACTCTCTTTGCGACGATGTTCGGTCTACGCAGATCCGCGGCCACCTTATTCGACCATAGCCAGTCCCTTCTTCGGAATCTATCGGTTAGTTCTTCGTCTCAAAATCTCCACCGGAAGATTTAGACTTTCCAACATTTCATCAGTCTCTTCTTCGAGCTTTTGAATTAGGGTTTCAATAGATCGAATCGATTATTCTGTTGATATATGTTTTGGGTCATGTTAAAGTTTAAAGCTTTGCCATTTGCATACTCTGTTTCTGCGCTGATGTTTAAGTTAGAATCATAAAGTTGCAAACTTTTGATCACATCCTTGTTCTTACATATCTGTTAAGGTTTCTTACACCGACCGTGTCTGAACCAAAGCTTATCAAACGCATTACTTTGTCCGAAGCATTATTTTGAAACTGAAGCCGTTAGGTTTTTCTTACACCGACCGTGTCTGAACCAAAAGCTTGTTGCATTACCTTTGTCCGAAGCATTATATGAAATTTGAAATGTTAGTTTTGTTCTGTTTGTCTGCAGTTTCATGGATTGCGTGTACAAGGAATCCGTGTGGGAAATGCAGAGGTTCCAAACCAGAAGCCGCTCAAGACTGGTCTTCAAGAAGTGTACGGAATAGGACGCCGTAAGTCTCACCAGGTTCTGTGTGGGCTTGGGATCACTAACAAACTTGCTAGAGACTTAACTGGGAAAGAACTCATTGACCTCCGTGAAGAAGTTGGCATGCACCAGCATGGTGATGAGCTGGTAAAATAAAAAAACGTTTTAGCAGAATCATACTTGTAACTTTCTTAATGCTTGTTATAACCCGGTTTTGTTTGCATGAATGTTGATATGAAGAGGAGGCGTGTTGGATCGGAGATACAGAGACTGGTGGAAGTGGATTGCTACAGAGGAAGTAGACATAGACATGGAATGCCTTGCAGAGGACAAAGAACCAAGACGAATGCTCGCACTAAAAAGGGAAAGAGAGTTGCAATTGCAGGAAAGAAGAAAGCTCCACGCAAGTAGAACCCTTGAAACACCAGTCTAAGACTCTGTTGATCAAATAAGCAAACATGATTTTCTCAGGTGTATGGTTCTTTTTTTTTTTTGTAATCCTCGTTGCAGAGGAAGAAGAGAACTTCCAAGTAAGCATGATCTTGAACTTGTTCTTGTTCTGTAATACTCTCAGAAGCTTCTCTACTCTATTTGTTTGATTTGTTATCCTCAGAACATGATCGAAAATTAGCCCAATGTCAACGAGAAAAATGATACATTCCATTACAAGAAATCAAACAAGACATTAATAAACAAACGTCTTCTTACCAAAGCTAACAAATTAACATACCGATTTACACGATCCAAAAACAAAACGTTGAATCAGATTTAACTACTGCTTTTACTCTCAATCACCTTCAAGAACTCGTAACCGATCCTGGAGTTGAGCACAAAGCTCTGAAACCCTGTCATCACTACCAAAAGATGTAGCTATGTGACTGAGAAGTTGAATACTGTTGCTTAGTCGTGGCTCGGGTGGGATAGGAGGGGCAAGGAAAGGATGCTGGAGAAGCTCAGGGATTCTCCATCTTTGGTTACGGTCCCAAGCTAGACATTTCTTCATCAGGTCCACAAGCCACGGGTTAGAGAGTTGATGGTAAGTGATCTCATGGTTTGGATCTGTTATGACTTTGAACTTTGCCCAGAAGGTTTTGTAATCTGCAAATGGTGTTCTTCCGTATACCATTTGGTATAGTATGCAACCGAGTGACCAAATATCTGATGGCCTTCCACATTTTATTGTGTTTCCATTTTCATCGCTCTCGTTGCACATGAATGCTTCTGGTGACATGTAGCTCAACGTTCCCACCTGTCACATTACACAGTTTACCATTGATATCAACAGCAAGTTAAGAGGATGATGATGACAAAACAAAAACAGGGGAATACTATACCTGTGAATCTCGTTGAATATTTGTGGTGTCGCTGTTAATTGCCTTAGCTATACCAAAATCGATAAGCTTTAAGAAGCCTCTGACAAGAAGGAAATTTGCGGGTTTCAAATCAGAGTGCACAATGCGTTCTTCATGTATGGTGTTCACAGCTTGAAGTATTTGCTGCAATTGTTTTCAAGTATGGATAATCAATGCTCCCTGTAGTATCATTGTAACAAGACGAAAACAAAAACAAATTGATGGGTTGTGTAAGAACCTGCCAGTAGAACCGAAGCCAATTTTCATCAATTGTCCGGTCAGATCCTTCGATTTCCTTCCATTTTTGAGACAACATGTGAGCCAGATCGATTTCTCCATATTCTAGTACCATGTATATAAATCCATCGTCCTTAACTCTTGCATCTTTGTTACTCATTGTGCCATTCAAAACCTCCTGGAGTAAACACTTATCTGTAACCTAATTGCAAAAGAGAAATTGTGATGGAAATTAACAATCATTCAACCTAGAAACCAAAAAAAAATCTAACTGTTGGATGGAAAAACTAGAAGTAGGAAATACCTCGTAGTCTATTAGCTGAATGATGTTGGTTTTCCCTTTAAGCTTCTTTAGATACCCAATTTCCTGGCAAAATCCATATGCCGTAGCATAGTCACGACCCTTGAGCTTGATTTTCTTGAGCGCATATATGGTACAGTCTGAAGAAATAACCTTGTGGACTTCACTACTTCCTCCACTTCCTATCTTGCCAAGCCTCTGATAGAGTTTACCATTGACTTTAAAGAACAAGTCCGGATCATAATTTTTTTTTCGAGGAGCTGATGTCCCTTTGCTACTTGCTACCTTTTCATGCTTATCTGGTTTTTGCGGCTGTGAGCTAACACTGGTTAGCAAGTCATCGGGTAGAGGAGCCTTAGCTGTTCCGTCACTCCCATGAGTGGAAGATACTACTGGAGCTTCAAGCTCTGTAGTAGTGCACTGTTGCTGCTTAGACATACCTGTCTCTTTGACTCTTACTTCTGGATCAATAGCTGATGCTGGCATCTCAGATAAAAGGGCATCTTTATTGGCATGTAGAATATTGCTATCCTTGGAAGAAGGACGAGAAGAAGGCACATTCCCTTGACTTGAAACAGCATGGGAATTTGCATTTGGATCAGACTCAACATAACAACGAGAGACTTGGGTAGTCGCATTTAACATAGGAGCTGAAGAGGAATGAATTAATGTAGTTGTGGCACATGATGACCCCATGGCAGAATATTGAGATGCAGGTTGATTCAAGAAGTTGCGAAAGTCTCCTAGCTGTCCTTGCATCTTTGGCAACGAAGATGAAACCTTGTATTCAGATTTTAAACTGGCCTCGGAATCAACAGACTGGACATTCTGATACTTTGATCTAGTACAAGCACCAGCATTGGATGCTTCAGCCTGATTTGTTGCATCCCATTCCATATCTGTAAGGATAAGCGAGGTTAAATAAGTAAAGACTCTTAGCTCAACAACCAGACAGTAAACATGCGTGTCTCAACTGAGCCGAAGAGAGAATGATTGATAGAGCTCAAGTATCGTGCCATACTCTCCGTTCAGCTTTATCACAACTTTCAAGTATTACATACAAAACCAAATGAAAACAAAAGCAAGATAACAAAATGAAAGGGCAAAGGCCTTACCATGAGATGTGAGAGTGCTGCCAACGAGAGACTGAACCTTTCTGTTAACATTTTCGTTACGAGATCCTATATCCAGATTGCTTTCTAAACTAGTAACAACAGCTTTTCGCAAATCCATCTGCCCCCTGTCTGATGGATTAAAGTTCGTGTCCATTACAGTAGCTCCCGACATTGAAGACGTCGTAAAGGAAGCATTCTCGTTAGTTTCTCTATTAACAGAAGAGGCTAAGTTTCTTGTATCCTGTGCCAAAGTATTGGCAGCAAGACTCTGACTCAACGAAACAACATCTTGAGGTCTCTGCCCTTCAGCTGTAGAACTCCTTGCAGGCTGTCGTTGCGGACCAATACATCTCCGAGGCCCTATAGAGGTCGTCTGCATTTTACCTGAAAAAACAAAAAAAAAAAGATAATAAGAGATCGGATGCGAACTCACAAAAGGAATGATTTTTAGAGCACCCAAAAAGCTAAAAATAAGAGCAATTGGCGTCTCCAAAAATCGTGAGTTCGTCTCCATAATCAAATGGCTTAACCCATACCACATTCCAGAAACTCAGTAACCTAGCGGAGCTAATAATTACCAAAAAGCCCTAAATTCTATGATGATAAAAACCCTAAATCAGTCAAAAGCAAAGTTCCAGAGATAGAGTGAGAGTACTGAGAGGACGATGGCGTTTGAAAGCGGCTTGAAGATGGCGTAGGAGTTCTGGTGAGGAGGAGGAGGAGGAAGAAGACGATGATGATGATGATTCCTGGTGGAAGGTGGGGCGGACGAGACTCTTCGGAGGTTTATCCGGAGGAAGATTAGCCTCCCTTTCCATCGGAGGGTCTCAAATGCATCTCCGATTTTGCTACAGTTTTGGTTTTTTGACGGATTCAAGCTTCAATTTTACTCCATGGCCGCCGAAGAAGAAACCCCTCTCTCTCTCTCTCTAGAGACTGTTCGAGTGAGATTCGAACTCTGTATTGCCGCTTCTCCTTTGAAACTTAAAAATTCCACTGCCTATGTGGTCAGAATTAAAGCCCATTGGGCCTTTTGTTGACAGTGGTAACATCCAAAAAACGTTTTGACACTTTGACTAATACAATCTTGTCAGTGTTGTCACGTTTCGTAAATTTTCAATTTTATCAACGCAAAATTTGACAAATCAAAACAATCGCAAGCCAAATGTTTGATAAAAGGAATAAAACAATACCAAGCCAGATGAAAGAACTCATAGACACTGAAGTTTACATTCATAAAGATGCATACTCTGTATAGTGAAAACATACATGAACTAGACCTGAACATGTATAATTTTTAAACCAAATCCAAATAACATCAAGTCTCTAAAAGGATTTGTTTTATTCAAAGAGAAATATTGTACATGTGTTTAAGCCTTTAACACACAAACCAACCTCTATATTTTACTTTTAAATTAACTTTAAGCAACACATGTGAAATCCAAAAAAAAAAACAAGAATTATTCTTAGAGAAATAGAAAAAAACTTGTTTATCTAACAATAGAGTAAATCAACAAAGAGACAACATCAATACAAGCCACAAGAACCGAACCATCGTCATGAATCCACCAGAACTTATTTATAGAATCGGGTCAAGATGTTACGTTCACACCGGCTTCTTCCTATACATACACATAAACACAACATCATTCACATAAAACTTATTTATATAATCGGATCAAGATTAAGCTTAAGATGTTTATTTAGTTTTTTATTTTTGTCTAAGATGTTTATTTATTTTTTTTATTTTTGTCCAAGATGTTTATTACGAGTTAAATATATATATATAGAATGTATGAGTTGATTTAGTACGAGAAAAAAAAAATAACACCAAGAGATGAAAAAGGGTTTAAGACACAAACTTGTAGGAACAGAAAGAGATGACGTAATCAGAGCCGGTACAAGTGAAGATACTGGTCGGATCATCATAAGCATAGGTGTAAGCAGTAGGACAAGCCTTCTTGAATATTTTCGAGTAATGAGTCGGATGACACGTAGATGGATTCCCATAATCTCCTCTGCAACAATACTCATCACTATCGAACACATCACAAGCACTCCTACACGCTATCACTTTCCCCTTAGATTTCACAGCTAGCTTCGCCGGACACTTTCGCCTCAAATCGTGGACGCAGCCGGCGACGGTGCAGTTTCCCGTTCCGTTCACGGGAGTCACTGTCATCGGGAGATTAAACCCCTCGACGAGGCTCACGTCGTAGAAATCCAATGAGGCTAACGTGAACTCGGCTAGTGAGACTGGTTGTTTTCCAGAGGCTGAGCATTTTAGGTTTGATCCGCATGAACCGGTTTCGCACCTTCCGGTTCCGGTTTTGTTGAAATTACAACCGGTTCGTCCCCAGACTCGACCTGACCAGGTTACTGGTGCTTTGAAGACGATGGATTGGGCTGGTTTGAGCTTGAATCCTCCACCGTTGAAGTTTTCTCCGGGTGTTATCGCCGGCCATATTGTTTCGTGACATGAGTTCACGATCGTGAATACTCTTGCTGATTCGGACCATTTTGTCACTGTTACGAATTGATCACACGAGTTCTAATCATTATTCAAACCTTATTATTAACGGAGATGAATGCATGCAAAGTATATAGATAATGAATATACATGTAAACGGATAAATGTGTATTGAATAATTACCTGATAATAGTGTGAGAAATAGTAACAAGACCATTGGTGACAAATTGAAATTAAACTGCATCTTTAATTTTCTTGAAAATAGCTAACGATCAAGATATCGTAATTTTGGTTAGATTAGGGAGAGCTACTGAAGTGAGATTGACTTTTATAGTGAGGATGAGAGAATAACTTGAATGGAGAGTCGATATCTCAAATCGTGATAATCGTTTCAAGTACTGTAAAACATAAAAGTGATTTAGTGTTTTCAAGTAAGGTTCTTTGTTTCGGAATTGAGTATGCTTTAATGCAAGTATATATTCTTTTGGATTGTTTTTGGGTAAGGTATTCAGGTCCAAAAGGTTGGGACATATTTATAAATGTATATGTGCATCTGCATATTAGCGGATATATTGATATATATCACTAGACGTATAACATCAAAAATGATAATTGTCT
Organism: Eruca vesicaria subsp. sativa; assembly: GCA_932364175.1. NCBI lineage: Eukaryota > Viridiplantae > Streptophyta > Magnoliopsida > Brassicales > Brassicaceae > Eruca > Eruca vesicaria. Next base: position 293,031 of record CAKOAT010197376.1, read on the forward strand.
TGATCTGATTATAGATATATACTAGGCTTTGACCCGCGCTTCCGAAGCGCGGGTATTGTATCTTTTTCAAATAAGATGAAATTTACATATGTATGTTTCGATCACATTAATGGATCATATTAAATTAAGAATATTTGATTGTAATAAGCAGTATAGGGAGTTATACTTCTTTATAGAGCGGTATATTTTATAATTTCA
>CAKOAT010197376.1:293328-315038 GCA_932364175.1 Eruca vesicaria subsp. sativa
AGCGGGCCAAACCCGTCCCGTTCGACCCTTCATGCAGTTGTTTTATTTTTTGACTAATGTTTTTAACATTTCTAACCCGCAAAGAAAATATATTTATTTGACTCACTTCACTTAAATTTACAGATAACCTGCATGGCCCGTAGATAATTATTAAATAATATAAATAATTATTTTTTTAAAATATGGTTAATATTTTTTTTAATTAGTTTTTTATTTTTTATTTTTAATTCATTTTACCTAAAATTATTATATTTTTAAAAAAATAACCCATTTTTAGGAAATTGTTTTTTCTATCTTTGTGGATTAGCGTGTATCCGCGATATAAATAAAACCAACCCGTATCCCATCCGAATAAAATACACTTAATTTATATCCGCATCCGCAACTTACTTTTCTCAAATTGATCGCCCCGCATCTATCCTGCAACGGGTCAAACAGGAGGGACCCGTGTGATATGATTTGATTTAATATATAATGATAACCAAAGCAATTAAAAATATCAATGGAATCTGTACATAGAAATCCTGAAATTTTTAATTTATAAACTTCTACTATACGTAACTTTAATTACAAATTTAAAGCAAAAAAAAATATAAAATCAAACTAAATAGATGTCGTTCCATATTCTTAGGGATTCGGTGTATATTTGTTTACAACTAAACAACCGTAAGATTTTGTCAATTTAATAGAATCGGGTCAAACCCATTTTCATCGGGTAAAATCTATTGATACAAATCATAGCCTAAAAATAATACAGTGGCATAAATCTGTAATTACTATTGAAAACCAAAGGCATCTCAAAAAAGGGCCTTGTGTTTTAATAGTATAGATATAGTATGCGTGTATATAGTTATCGTTGAAAAATATGAACAGATCAGCTTGATCGTTGTGGCATGCATCTGAAAGCTACATATGAGATTATAGTACACCTACATGTGATTTTTTCTACCTAGTAATTCCATTTATTGTACTAAATAACTTATGTATAACTTAATGTTACCAAATAAATGATAAACTATTTTTGAATGTTTAGGTAGCTGATGATAGGATTAAACTAGAGCTATAAATAATTTTTTAATGGAATTATATTGCTTGCTAGTAATTTAAAGAGACTCTTTAGCTTAATAAGATTCTGTTTGTTGGGAGATAAATAGCTAGTCATCGTAAGTCCGTAACTCTAGTATTTAAATCATCCAACAAATAAGTTTTGGTGCAGTATCATGTCAATATCCAAAAACGCTAGAGTCATAAATTGTTACACATGCACGTTCCTTCTGATTAGTATATAAAATAGCATTTCTCAAATCAACTCGATCTCAGTTTTGTGGTGGTTTGGATTCTTATTCATCGACAATGATTTTGGTTGTAACAACAAACACTTGTTGTAAACTTGGATCATCACCAGAATTGTAATTTTAAAGAATGTATCAGCATATATAGATTTCAAAAGTAATATTTAAACTACACTTGAAATGAATTTCAACTCGAAGAGGCTATTTCAAGCCTTTGAAAAACGTTGCTTATTTGGTGAGTCCTTGTGACCTATGCGCTGCTAGAGGCAGTGCAGTGTCTGTTAGTGACACCGAGCGGAAATGGAACCGTTCCTCATGATGTGTCTTTCAATAAACAAGACAAACTCAAGGCAATAATGTAAAAGACAGTACTCCAACAGCGATAAGAGAATTATTTAAGTAAATCTAACTCTTTATGTTGCTTTGTAGATGGCTCTTGGATATTGGAGAAGCAATTAAACATGGAATATGATGGGAAAAAGTTTGTAGAAACATCAGCAGCAAAAGATCCTATATCAAGTCCATAAAGAGACAAAAAAAAAAACATTGGTGTTGCGTGAAGCCGTGACACAAATAATGAAGCTGGGATTTCGTGGAGACGCAAAATCCTTTTTATGATATCCTCAGCCACAATAGAGATCATTCACTTGTTGAATAATTAATATCCCAGCTATATATGTCTTACATGTTTTAATAATAACTATAATTTTATGGCGATAAGCATGACTTTGATGAGGTTGATGATCTAGCCAAGTCTGCAAGAATCATACCTATAAGTTATGTAATCTCTCGGTTTTAGTTGAATATAAAACGGTAAGAATATTTATGTAATAAGAATTACTTTGTCGACAAAAAAAAATGTAAATAGTAAAGTACTACTTAATTACATAACTACTTATAAAAGTTACAACTCTCTTATTGAGTGGGGGCTCCATTATATGTGCTACAAAATAACTCAAAAAGAAACATGAAAAAGTCAAGAAGTGACAAAAAGACCTCTTCTTCATGTGATCGACTTAAATTAGTGTGTGTATATTTGATATATATTTAAAATTACATGTTAATTCGTTTCGAGCAACAAAGCAACTTGAAGAAAGCAACAACGAGGAAAGATAATTGATAGATTTAAAAGAATAAATTGAATGAAATAATGTGAAATGAAAGTGTTTCGTAGAATAATATGGACCGTGCGATCAACTGAAACTCCATAGCTGAATATCAGCATCGTCGTAGAAGTCATCCATCGTTGTCTTCGAGCTGATTAATTGTGGAGAATAATCAAAAGCTCCGTTGCTGAAGAACATCTCATTATGATCATACCATGATGGATCCACGAATGATGCCATTAACGATACCAAATCATCATCATCATTATGATGGTCCTCTTGCGGAGAAGACGCTGCTGAAGAAGAAGAAGAAGGAGATGGATGGTTTTGAAGAACATCATCATGATGATCATCAATGGAGGAAGAGGCAGGGGTAAAAGCGTCAGAAGAGATGGAGTTAGCTGCTTGAGCAGCGACTTTTTGGATGGATTTGGGGGACAAAGGAGTCTTTTCATCGATGTCAATAAGAAACTGAGAAGTAGTATTGAAGTTGAGATTGGCTTTAGGGCCTTTAAGACACAAGAGAGCAGCATCGTAAGCCCTAGCAGCTGCTTCTGCGGTTGAGTAAGAACCTAACCAGATTCTTGTCTTTTGATTTGGTGCCCTAATCTCAGAGACCCATGATCCCCAGCTTCTCATTCTTACTCCTTTGTATTTCTTTATCTTGTTCTTATAAGATTGATGCTGCAATGTCAACGAGGAGGAAGAAGTAGAAGAAGACTGAGACAGTGACGATGAGGAAGTGGTAACTTGGATCTTACGTTCTTGCTTCACCATATTGTATGATAATTTTCTGCGTTTGATATAAATGTTAATGTGAGAAACGTATTTTTGATGGAAAATAATGTTGTGGAGAGGAGATTATATATAGCAATGTACTGATTTGGAGAGGAGACAATAATGGTTTATTTTATAAATAAAAATTGGTCAATTGAATTACAGGATTTTTTTTGTGTAATGTGACGTTTTTGGTGCATGACAGGTGTTTTTATTAATATTTTTTTTCTTCGCCCACATATTCACAAATGGATATGTCAGATATTGTTTCTTATATTTGTTTGTATAATATGTAAGTAATATATCATATTTTAAAATATGATTTGTTTATATATATATATATATATATATATATATGTTTGTTGCAATTTCTTTTGGTTTTATAAAAGGAAAAAGGCAATACTGTATATAAAGTAAGAGTGATTATAAAGGTAATACTGTATATATAGTAAGATTGATTATGTTAACTGGTTAATAATATGAGAATTTTTTTTTGGTCAAATATAATATGAGAATTTAGATGTTTATTTTCCTTCGAATACTACTTTATTTGTTACATTTGAAGGTTACTGTATATATGTATATATGGGTTACATAGAAGCATGTACATATAGCTGTACGGAATCCACTTGGTGAAGAAATCGAGGATTACTTTAAATAATTGACGTTGTGGTTTTTATCGCTATCACTTTCTTGAAATGCAAATCACAGCTGCGTTTGAATGTCTCAAATCCTACGATCTTTCGAAGAAAGTGACTAATTAAACCTGCTCATTGGTCTATGTTACTAAACGAGTTAATTAGCATTCTTTATGTTTCAATTTACATCATGCTTTAATCAACTGGTGGTAAAAAAAGTCCTAACATAATAACATATATCATGCAGACAAATGCACTAGTTATTGTTTTTAAAAAGACATGTTCGGTGACTTTTTAACTTGCATCCCATTTCACAGGCCACTTCTTCACACCATGATGATATTTACTCTATAACAAGTTTTCATAATACTTATTACATTGACTATGGTTAAATTGTAAAAAATATTGATTTTACTGAAAGAGAAAAATGATTGAGAAATGAAGTTAATAAAGAAATAATAAACCAAAAGGGGAATACATATATATAGTATATAAACTGCATAGGATTCTGATATGAAGGGCCAAAGGGAGGCAGCTTCGTGAAGTAACATGTTAGGTCTCACAAAAAATGATAAACTAAAAGAAAACCTAAACGCTTATTTTAAAAGGCCTAGACAATTAAGCAAGTACTATAATAAGATATTTCATAATCGTGTTTAAAAAAATATGAATTGGAATGGAAACACGCAGCCAAATAGTGAAGATCGATATTGGTGAAGGTCTGAAGTGAGTGAAGTCACTTCAAACAACAGCTGTATACACTCTGTCTAGCTGCTGCACAAAACCGCGTTTCATATTTTATTTTTGGTTTTTGGTTTTAAAAAACAATAGTATCATTTATTTATTGTTTATTCACTGAAAACTTTTATTTATTTATTAATACGTTATTAAACACTTCTTACACACATAGACAAAGGTATAGGTCGAGAACTCGAGATATTGGTAAAAGAATCCGTATACAATTGTGGTGTGAGTTTACTGATGGTCCATAAGTACTATCTTTGATATTTATCAACGTAACAAAACTATTTGATTCAACCAATAGACACTATATTTAAGCCAAAGTTACTTTAAGTTAACTTTGCTCTTTGTTCTTTTTTGTAATAACTACATATATTTCAAATTTAGGTTAGATTTTCTGGTTTAAGAAGCTCTTTTTTACTTAAAAAAGTGTTAGATACCACAATAATATCGTGCATGCATGTGGGTATATGGAGATGTGTAGATAGATCCTAAAGTAAGATAATGATTTCAAAAGAAGCATGTGTATTTTTGGCAAAAGCCAAACCAAACCTTAGTATGACTTTAGACACGCAAGAGCACATGATAGAAGAGTTGAGAGACGGCATGTTCTTTTTGGGAACATGTTCCACTTTCTCACAAAGGCTTAAGGTGGCTCAATTATGACTTATGAGACTTGTCTTCCATTGTACATTTCACACTTTGGTCCTAAGCAAACCCGTAAAGGTCAAAGAGAGGCGGTTTTTGCCAGCTTTCCAGCAAATAATATTCTTTTTTTGCATGAAGAAAATAAAGCATGTCGAGCCTTTTTTTTTTCCTGAGAAAGGGCATCATCGAGGCTTCTTCCATAGTTCCATTGTTACCAGACACTAATTTTATTTACTTTACATCTTTATGTTTTTGTGTATTCGTTTTTGCAACTACCTAATCCAAATATTTTGAATTTTAAAATATATAGACGAAGAAAATTCATAACCATGACGGTACTTAGGGTAATATAGTGAATGCCAATGATTTTACAGAATATGTGAATTTTTTTAATATATGTGATTTCATGTGTGGTATAGTTAAAACATTTGGATGTAAAGTTGGTATACAAACAGTTTTGTTTTTGGGGTCAACTATACGGAAAATTCTTATGCAACACACACACACACACATATATATATATATTTAAATAGAGATATGCTGAAAATATAAATTACAATAAAATATGTAATTAATGTGCTGGTGCAAACTGCATTTTTGTCAAAAAAATATAAAAAAAAACTGGTGCACACTGCACACTGAACATTGGAAAAAATAAATCAGTATCCTAAAATATGTTTCATCTTACATATAGATTAGTGTCCCTCATACACCAGTACATACACGTATCCAAGTTATCATTTTCCTTTCTTATATATTTTGATAGCTAGTTGGGTTGTTTGTTTATAGAAACGAGTACATATGTTCATCAAATCGAAGGAGATCCTTATTTTTCTGTATAAGTTTTTTTTTTTCATATGCATGATCTTTAGTTTTTTTTTTTTTGAGCAACATTAAAAAAGGTTTTAATTAAGGTACCTCGATATTTTATTTATAATGTCTCTCTCTCGACCATGAGCCGGCATATGACCAGAGTCGTGCTTACCTTTGTAAAAATAAGGCATGAGCCTCAGCCCCGTATATTAAAATCAAATCCCACTTATAGACAATCCACTATAGTTGATGAGTTTTATAACTTGTGAATATATATTCATTTACAAGTCTTTATATATTCAAATATAATTTTTTTTACATAAAAAGAGAGAGATTATAATTAAACTATAATCATATTCACGTATCATGAATTTTTTTTTAATGATTTGACATGTTGATGGTGTATGTTTTCATGCCTTTTATGCTCGACAGATAACCGTAAAGTTCATGCATGTTCTCTAGTATTAGCATCTGAAAGTCTGTGTGTTTAATTGAAAGGATGCACTCTGAAAATTCCACTACCACAATTACAAGCAAGACCCATTTCACAATTCACGCTTCTAAGTTAACATGACATGAAGTAGCACAGAGTTGTGAATCTACCGTTTCAGTTGTTTGCAAACACACAATCAAAAATTCATGAAAACAGCATTTGGAAAAATTGCCTTACTACTCATCTATTAAAGGATTAACTTTTTTTTTGGGATGGATCAAGGAGGTAGCAGTAGCACTATTAGACTATACCCCACATTTGATAATTCGTAATTTACAAAATAAAATTATATAATATGGAATTTACAAATAGTATATTGTTTAATTTTCTCGAAACTTACAATACAGTATATGTATTGGTTACTCGGTAGCCCATACCAGGGGGCCTAACTGACACGATGGCACCGTACCCCCTCCTCTGTACCTTCCCAACAACTAAACAAAGAGATGACCTTTCCCATTACATATATGATAATATGTTATCTAACAATATCTTCGATATATATCAAATAATCAAAAAAACAATATCTCGAGTTGCCTATGAATATTGTATATAGAACACATAAAGATATGTCTACATGCATAGTTATTTTATTATTTATAAAAATTGGTAAGATGGTACGGCTTTGGCGTGAGAAATTTCGAAGAAGGTGTAGGATAGGAGTTTGATAAGAAAATAAAATAATTAATGTAGGGCTACCTAGAGCCTAATAATATATAACGTGATATCCAATCTATTGAATTTCTAGACACGCATAATAAATTTATCGTACTTGAGGATCGAGAAATTTCTAGGAACGTAGATATAACTGGGTTACATCATTATGGTAGGGGACGCTCATATTATTAAGTAAGGTTTCCTTATCTATATTCTAATTTTTATTTCAATTTTCTTTAGTTCTGCTCAAACGAATTTATAGTCTAGTTAGAAAATTTATAGAATATCACTGTTTTCATTTTTTTTAATAATAGATTATCTCATTAATACTGTTTATCTAGCAAACAAATAAATATTAAAACATTCGACTAGTAATTTTTTTTAATAATAGATTATCTCATTAATACTGTTTATCTAGCAAACAAATAAATATTAAAACATTCGACTACTAATTTTTTTTTTTTTTATAACACTTGAACAAGTAGAAATAATCGTTGTGATACAAAGCAGAAAACAAGAAATTAAATAAGATGTCAATAGACACCGCACAAACATGGAGAAAGGAAGAAAATCTCACCAACTTTCATTATTGTCGAGCTTCCAAAATGAGTAAATGCTGAAGCCAAGCCAGTGCATCTCGGGCGAAATTATACAAGTGTAATTCATTTTAGATATAAACACATGAAAATTCTCGTTTTGGGGTCAAATACGTGAAACTTCTTTTGCATTTGAATTGTGTGAATATATGCAATTTTACCTTCCACCGGTTAAAGAGGGATTCAAAGGTAACCTGGTATTGGTAAATTAAGTTCTCTGAATTAAGGCCCACTTAAAAGCCTAATAGCCTTCGAGAGAAGAAATACCACTTCCAATCAAGGCCCACTTAAAAAAAGCCCAAGTATCAATTTTTCTTCTTCACGAGCTAAAAGTTATTCACTTTTGTGAAGTTTAGCGGGAAAAAAGTAAAACGTAAATCATCTCCCCTCCAAAACACAAAACCTTTCCACGTTATAATTTTTCATCTTTTTACCAAAAGATCAGATCCCCAAATCTACACACCCTAAACCCTAGATTCCACACTACCTCTGATTTCTCGAATTTCAAAACCTGATGGACGAATCAGGCGAGAGAGACGGTGTTGCCGCGACGGCGATCCAGACTCCACGTAGGAGCGTCCGTCGTAAACTGGTCCAGTCGACGCTCCTCCCGCGTAAACCCGAGGATGTGATGATTGAGTCCGATGGAGATGGAGATGGAGATTTCTGTAGCAGTCAAGGGAAGAAGACGAGGAAACAGAGGACTCCGAAGAAGAACGGAGCTTCCAAGAAGGTTGCTTCCTTATTAATTGTAATAGATAAGGCTTTATAGGCTTATGAAGCAGAGTTTAGTAGGTAGAAGGATGAATTAGTAAAATGTTTGACTCTTAATGTTTGCTGATGAAGATGGCTAAAGGAAAGTCGCCTCGTAAATCAACGCCTAAGAAAAATACAACTAGAAACGGGGCTGTTGCTGCTGATGATCAAACATATGTATCTCCTCAAGTTCCTAATTTGCGGCTGGAAGCAAAATTACGAGCTGAGGTAAGTCAGCCTTTGCTCAAATGTGAAGTAGCTCCAATTTGTGCGCCTTTTGGACTGAGATTATTGTTTTCTGTTTTGATCAGGAAGATTCGAGGATGTCTGCTGGCAAGCAGTTACATCCGTTTTTCTCATCAAGGAAAGGAGGTAAAAAGAGTCAAGAAACAGCTGCTGCAGTAGAGAATGGTACTTGTCAGGATCAAATTGTCACCATTGGACCTATCCATGTATTTGAGAGGTTACAGGTATGTTGTATAGGTATACTTGTAGCTTACTTCGATTATGTTAACTAATAAAAGCAAAGTTTCTTCTTTTAGGATGGTTATCGGACCATTGATTGGAAGAACTGGACTTTTGTTGAGCATGCGTCCACCACTTGGAGTCCTCGAGAACAAATAAAATCCGACTCTCTGAAACTCGGACTCAAAGAAGTTGATCTAAATGAACTAGCAACTCTTTTACACTCTGACGTGTGCATCATCGATGATGAAGAGCCTGAACAATGTGCTACTCAATCAGCTGATGCAACACGAGAAAGGTACTTGCATGGTTTGATATCTATAGCAGAACACATGACTGATCATAATTTTCTAATCTATGCAATAATTATTTCAGCGGCCTGTCTCGTAGTAGCTTGTGGGTAGATAAGTACCAGCCGAGAAGTGCCTCGGAGGTTAGAAATTTGAAAACCAAAATGCATGTTTATATCTTCTGGTATAATATGGTTAAAGATAGCAACAGAGACAAGTTTCTCCTATTTTTAACCCGTGTTGTTGCAGGTATGTGGTAATACTGAAGCTGTGAAACTAATGAATGAATGGATGTGCCAATGGCGTGAGAGAGGCTTTCAGGCAAGCCAAGACATTTTGATGAGTGATGCAGAGAAATCGCAGAATTCTGACTACAACTGTTCTGGAAGTGATTCTGACTCAGAAAACACTAGTGCTGAAGACTGCCTGAAAAATGTTCTCTTAATCGTTGGTCCAGTTGGGGTGTGTAATAAGATATTCTGTCACGAACTGTTTTTGCTTCACATTGCTTTCTGAGTTTCCATGTATGAACTCTTATAATTGTTCATGTCTTGCAGAGTGGGAAATCTGCAGCTGTTTATGCATGTGCTAAGGAACAAGGATTTAAAATCCTTGAGGTAAGAACGTATTTTCCGCTAAATGTAACTGATAGTGTCTAGCTACTGCAAAATGAATGTCTCTAATGACTTTTGTCTATAGTCTAATGCATCAGAATGTCGAAGTGGAGCAATTGTTAAGCAGAAATTTGGGGAGGCTCTCAAGTCAAATAGCCTATCAAGGTATATAGAGTTACCACAGTTTATGTATATGCTTGGATTTGCTAGTTTCTGCAATTCTATCGGTGCATGCGAACTCAAGGATTTTGTGTTTATATTCACACCATTTGTTACGGCAGGTCCTTGGAACCTCTTTTCAATTCCTGTACTGATGGCAATGAGGTAGATGTGATTGAAGTGGAACCTGTATTACAGAGCCAGAATGACAGAGCCAACTTGAAGCCTTTAATTCTTTTTGAGGATGTAGATATTTCCCTTGCTGATGATCGTGGTCTCATATCTGCTATCCAGGATATTGCTGAGAAAGCAAAAGGGCCTGTGGTATTGACTGCCAATGGTAACATTCATCATTTATAAAAATAATTCTTGTTTTTTCTCACTTGTAGCATATCTTAATTAATATACTGATGTCATCTGTATTACATGGTTATTTACAGACAAGAATCATGGTTTACCAAACAACCTGGAGAGGATAGAGACATTCTTTTCTTTGCCATCAACAAAAGAGCTGTTCAGCCACCTTTCTACGGTATATATTCTGACGCATAACCTTTCATTGTTAATTGGATTCTTCTTTACATTTGTTGTTTCACACAGGTTTGTGCAGCAGAGGAGGTTAAAGTTAATCCTGATTCACTAGAGCGATTGACTATCTTTAGTGGTGGTGATATACGGAAAGCGATTATGCAATTGCAATTTTGGTTTCAGAGTAAATCCAAAAGAGGTATTCTAGACTTTTATTATTACATAGAAAACTTATTTTAGCCTCCATAGTTTCACTATCTTAAGACTAGGCGTGGACACTATTTAGCTATTTATACTGTTTCTAACGTTGGATCTCTCTACATTTTACAGTTAGAAAGGCCAAGAACACTGGTGATCCAGATCGATTTGATCATGAAGCTGGTCACGTGCTGCTTCCCAAGATAATTGCACAGGATTTTCCTTCTCAGTTATCGCAGTTTGTGGATAGTGAGATTGCTAAATCATTATCCATGGCAGAGGAAAGTTATAACACAATTGAAGTATTTGTTGAAGAGGTTGAGAACGAGAAAATGCTTAATAGACTGTGGAGGCGGGGCACAGAAAAGAACACAATAGAAGCCAAGAAAGCAGCCATGTTAAGGCTGAACACTTGTTTTGAGAATTATGATGAATTAGATGACGTGTTAAGTATTCCATCTGAACTTACCGACAACTCTTCCCAGCCACTGTCTCTCTCTCGGCCAAACAGAAGAAGGAGGCTCAATGTTGTGATGTCCTCTGATTCGGAAGATGAACGTCTGAGTGACATATCACGTGTACCAGAATCTTCATATGTTCCAGAAACTATAATGGATGGGGAAGCTGAGCTGTCACCAAGAGCAGTATCATGTGGTCATTTTAATGGAAGAGTTGAAGCGTCCACGAGTGAAGACGATGTACAGAACTCCCCATCAGCAGAGATACACATAGACAAATTACAGAGTTTTGATCGCTTAATGAGTACGTGTGAGATCATTGCACAATCTTCTGATGGGACAATGATGGAAGATTGTTTTAAGGAATATGCAGAGAGTTCCCAGAAGATGCAACAGGCAACAGATGAATGCAGCCGTATAGATTGTGGTATGACATTCAAGGCCGCTCAAAAACCGAAGCTTGATACTGTGCAAGAATCATGGAAAAAACTTTGTTCGAGCCATGTTGATCTGAAGACATACTTGGATTCAGAACCTGTAGAAGCTCCACAAGTTCTCGACATCACTCATCAGATAACCAGCCTAATTTCAGAAGCTGATCTCACGCACTCTAGATGCCTGAACTTTGTGAGTAATTACATTTACACTTTATATTTCTCTCTTTCTAGATCACAGTTGTCAGCTCAGACATTTTTAACTTATGGAGTTCACGTCTTTAGGTTGCGATGGAGCCAATGATGAACACTTCTGGAGATCTTGACACGTCTGGTCTAGCTCATGTGCTTGAACAGATGACTTCCATTGTGGCACATAAAGGATTTAACTTTTTCACAAACCAAATCGCTACAACAGGATCCGTCCCTACTTCATCAGCAACAATGCAGGACTACACATCGAGCAGTGGAGGGTGCTTGGATATGAAACCAGAAACCGTATTAAAAAGGTAATATTGTCCTCCCAACATAGTTGACCCATTAATGAATAACATATCACTTTCACTGTGGTTATCTGTTGCAGTTGCAAATTTCTTGCTGATAAGCTCATCTGTCTTAGTATCTGAGTTGCTGCTTTTTTTTTTCCGAATGCAGTGAGCGAATGGTAGAGCTTTCCGGCATATTAGAGTCATTAGTCCCTCCAAGATCATTGAAAGGAAGGGCTTTCCATGAATATGCTTCATTTATAGGGCAGATTGCAAGAGCTGATCCCTCTAATGTATCTGGAGCCATGGAGACAACCAGACGGCGAAGGTCAGTACCAATAAGTTCACCATAGTTTCTGAGTACGAATGATTATTACTCTTCTAATCTCCACTTCTCCTTGATTCAGGTCAAGAGAAGCTAGACATTATCTCTCAGTGGATTTATCCTCAGAAGATATTGCATTCATTGGTCAACACAACACATATAGAAGAGATGAATAAAGCAGCAGTTTCAGTTTGTATAGAAATTAGGAACGCTCTAAGGAAGAGTTTTAAACATTGTTTGCTCAGCAATAACCTAGCAGAGTTTAGAGTTCGACCCTTGCTTTAGGCATGACCTTAGTGCATAGTTCCTTTATTTATATACACTCTCTATGTATGTTTTCTGAAAATATATTCGATAAATTAAAGATTCTACATATAAATAAGATGAACCATTATCTCTTCTACAAGCCAAAAACAAAACGAAAAATCAAAATGTTACTTTTCTCTATTACGGTTTGTTTTGAGTAAAATGCATATGTAGTAATGCTTCTTCTCTCTTCTGCAGAGTGGATACTGAAACTGAGATCAGACTTTGCCTTCGAGTTTATCATTATTAACAAGAGGAAGTAACTCCATCTTGCTTCTTGGTGTACGAGGAGTCCTAGGAGTTCCTGGCTGCTGCTGCTGAGAAAGCTTATGCCTCACGTATCCATAGAATGTGCAGCCCACAAGCGTAATCCCACATCCAACAGCATTCATATACGATATTGGGTTACGGAATATCAACCATGACACTAATACAGCCACCGCAACCTGCACAAAATATAGAGATTATAAACCATGCTCAAGAGCTTAGTAACAGTGTTTAAGATTTGTCTTTTATTACCTTGAGGTTTCCAGCTACGTTGAATGTGACTGCGGTTGTAGAGTGAATGACATAGAAGATGGAGAAGTTGAGACAAAAGGCCAACACACCGGAACTGAAGATGATGATGAGTGCTGACCAGGGAGATGGGTGTGCATCAAACCAACTCAAGATTCCGTTTCCTTCCAGTAGTAATGCAGGTAAACCGAGAATCATGGTGGCGAAAGGCGCCATGTAGTATACTGTGTTTATGCTACATAACGAATACCACAAATAGCATCAAATGATGATCTAATGCAACATAGGTAAAATCACTCCAAATAAGGATACAACAAGAAGCACTAATCATATAGGAGAGGCCAGGAAGAGAGCTGACCTGTCAAACTTGTAACCATGGAGAAGAGATTCAGCAAGAATGGTCTTAGTGGAAGTAGCTAAACACCCAAACAAGGCAGCACAGAAACCAAACATATTAAAGCTAAGCTCAGTAACCGAAGTCAGAAGAATCCCTCCAACAATAGGGACAAGAGACGCCCAAATACGCCAGTCAAAGTATTTCCTCCACACAAGCCACTGTAACACAACTACTCAAACACAAACAAAACACACAAATCAGATTCTCATGAGATCCAAGACCATACAAAGATCATCAATCTCAAACCCTAACCTGTAGTAGCTGGAGTAAAAGACTTAATAGTCTGCATGAAGGAAACAGGAATGTAACGAAGGCTAACATTCCCCAAGACAATGTTGATACAGAAGACGAAAGACATAGGGAAGATCCTCCTCCATCGATCTTCAGGCTCAACAAGGATCAAAGGTTTAAGCTTTAGGACTTTGATCACAATGTAAGCTCCAATCGATGAACATATGAAGTGAACACACGAAACCGATAACGGAAACTTGAAATCCAGTTTCTGCATCAAAACATCACAAAGTTACGAACTTTATTACATCAAATGATTAGATTACAAAGACAGAGATCATCAGATTGAATTACCTGAAAGATCCATTTGTTCATGATGATGACGGTAACGTTGAAACCCCACCACTGGAGAATCGCTAGTAGAGATCTGAACACGCTTCCTTCTTCCATTTCTCTCAAATTTGATATCTTTCGCTCTACCCAGAAGAAAAGTTTATGAATTTCGGAATCAGATCGAGAAATTAAGGAAACCCAGAAGAAGATTACGAGTTTTTGGGAAGTGAATCGGTGAGAAAGCGAGAGCGAGAGCTGCGGCAGCTAAATAGAGAAGGAGGAGGAGGAGGAGGAAGCCCTAATGAGAGTGGAGAAGGTAACGGTAGCAGTGAAGGGTTCCTTCTCGTTCCATGTGAATTTGTTTCGAGTTCTCTTCTTCTCTTCAGCTCATCAAATCTCAAACGTCTGTCTCTATCTTTCTCTCTTTATGCCATGAAAATAATGTTTTTGCTCTTCCGTAGGATTCCTTTTATTGTAATCAGAATATTCTCTTCTTTTTTTTGGGTAATTTTATTTTGAGTATTCGGTTAAAGTAAAAATGTAAAGGTGACAATGAAGTAAAGAGAGTAAAAATATTAGGAAATTGTATTTTCCATATTATATGAAGGTTGAGTCAACTTTCATTTTTTTCAAAACTTTACTTCATTTTATCTTTTGGCAAAATTTCCACATCTCTTAAATCTTTTCTTTTTTGGTTAATTTAAGTTTTTCTTGCAACGTCATATACTAATTGTTTAATTGTTTGCAATTGAACAGTAATTCAAAATATTAATAAGAAACTGATTTGGGAATCTATACTATAAAACCACCGACGATATACTTATATAGCAGTTCCACGTTAAGTTAAAAGTTATTATGGACCAAGCTACTCAAGCATGCATATTTTAATTTGAAAAAAAAAAATATATTATGTTTTAGTTTGTTCTTTTGTAAGCATGAAAAGATACGCATGCAGGAGTATACTGAGAATTTTTTACGAAATTATTATTTTATTTTTTTTGTTAAAAGGTTTAATTTACGAAATATCCTTTTGAGTTTTACGAAATAGGTTTGGCAGCCAAATTTTAAAAGGAACCGGCAATCCAAATGTCTATTTACTGCTATTGAATTGCTTTGAATTTGTATAATTATAAATCTTAACCAGCTTCATATGCACATTTTCACAACCAAAATGCATGATGTTTATATACGAAATTGTATACATGAAACTATATACCTGACACCGATTTTAACATGCATTGTTCCTGCATATGACATTTCAATAATGTGTTTTTTGACTGACGTGGTCAAACCATCTGCTCGTCTCACTTTGTGTGAACAATAAGATAGGGAAAATATCATGAATAAAGTAGGCAGCAAGTTTTGGTTTACCTTTTGCATAGTGTAAGCAATGAATACTAACTTTGACTTAACAAGTAGCTAGCTACGATGGGGTAAAATGTAAGACAAGTTGGAGTTTTCAAGCCAAGATGTAAACAACTATTACAATTTTAGCGATCGTCTGAGTGCCAATAATTTCTTATTTTCGTTGTAACTGGCGTTCAATGCCAATGATTTCTTCCTATCAAGTTTAATTTACACAAACATAATATAGTAGTAAATAATAGTTTATCTGGACACTACTTAGGCTGCAATACTACCCTTGCATGCATGATGATTTTATCACACATATGTCAAGAATCAAGATAGGCTGAACAGAAGAAGCTGAGGATATTTTGGGTCTTGTTAATCATCAAGTCATTTTCTCAGGCTACTCTGGGCCGATAGGCCCATTTACATAATCCATTTTAAGATGTTTTTTTCATAGTTCAACTTCACCGGGTCTCTGAAACACAACCTACCTGTCTTTCTCTTTGTTGTTTGTCTGAGGAGACTCCCCCAACAATCTCAAGGCTTTGAACCTAAAGCCCATAAAAATTAATGGGTCTTTATCAAACCAAGTCAAATCATTGCCATGTCTTAATCCATTATGTCGTGAAGCCGAATAATCGTTGTATGAAACAGCGAAGCTATGGTATCTAAACAAAATGTTATCTCGAGACTCGAGATATGTAATAAACGACAATAAAAGAGACTATTAATAGTGGTTTGGAGTGAAGATAAAGCCATCGTACCAACTACTACTACTAACGATTAATAAAAATAAATTAGCAGAACAGAAAGGAGTTAATTATAGTAAATTTTGAAATAAGTGTATAAATTAATCATTTATTATAGAAAATAAAAAGAGTAAATAATGGTCGTAGAAGACGAAGGGAATTAAAGCAGGTGAGAGGAGTAATCTCAGCCGTCGGATAAATTGTGTATCTCACTGATTTGTCAGGGAATCCGATGGCTAGCGTCGGTTCTTAATCCCATGTACTTAACTTTTAACTTTTCCATTAAAAACATCCTTAAACTCAAAACCGTGCAGCTGCTTTCTAAATTCGATAATTTTTGATAATATATTGATAAAAATAATACTTTTTAATTTGAAAATATAATACAGTAGCGTGAATAGTATTTTCACTAGAGGGAGATATCAAATTGTTCAATTTCAACAAGAAAAATATGTATTTAGTCTCAAAAATACTTTATTGCAAATGGCGACGAAAAAGTTAATAAATGTGTATGTTTAATCACAGGCGGGAACTGTTAGCAAGTTAAGTTTTTGAAATCAAAGAAGAATGAAATACTGAGTACTTATATTAGTACTATTTTAATTTTTTGCAAAATAGGTTTCTTCAGACATTTATTATACATATAATATACTATTCCAAATTTAAAATAAATAAAAAAATAAAGCTGAAAAGTTAGATTTAAATGCTTGAGTACACAGCTCCACATACAGAAGATCACATGCTCTCTCTCTTTTGAATTAAAGAGAAAAAAATAATTGTTTTCAAAATAAGAAAATTTAAAAATAGCAAAAAACAAAGATAGGAGAATTATATTTCTCTTTCTCTCTATCTCTCTCTCCTGCGCCTTGTAGCTGTTAAAAATCGTAACAGTGTAGTTACTTGCAGACATTAGAAGAAAAAGTTTTGATCTTTTTTGTTTCCATTGGTGACATTATCGGATCTCAAAGCTTCTTCAGACAAAGGTGGTCTCTTTTGTAAGATTCTCTCTTCCTTTTGTTAGTGCCAAATGTTTGAAAACTTAAGCAACTTGATTGAATGTAATCAACACTGTCTACTTCTTTGATGTGATGCTCTAGTTTCAGCTGATTTTAAAGAACTGTTTTTTTAAAAGCAAATGTTATCTCAAAAGCTGTGATTTTTGGAAGATGATTCAACTTCAAGCAATGCATTAGAATTTTTTTAAAAATTCAATTTTTTTTGAAGATGATTTCAAATTCAAGGTAAAGAGTATTTGTCATGTAGCTTTTCTGTATTGTTAGATTTTTAATTTATTTATTTATTATGAAACGGACATTTGTTATGATAAAAGACAAAGTTAGTTTCTTTGGGAAATTAATGATTGGGTTGTTCTAGATTTTTTTCTTCTCTTGCATGTTACTTGGTTGGCTCAGTCCTTAATACATCATCTCAAAGTTTGTTGCTTTCTAAAATTTGTCTAGAGGAATCAAAGTTTTGTGTGTGTTTCTCTTCTCTCTTCAGATCCTGTGACTGTGTGTTATGTTGTAATGGAGAAAGGGAAGAGTGAGTCATCTGAGAGAAGCTTTGGTGAATCAGAGTCTGTAGTCTCTTCACAATCTGACATTCAAGTGAGACACCACACGACTAGTTTTTTACTTCATTGTTTGTATCTATAATGATGATTGTGATGACTGATTGTTTTTTTTTTCTCTGAAGCCTGAGAACACAATGGAGTCTCATGATGAGGAGATAAAACAACCTGAGGAGGCTTCTACTCTTGAAGTTGAAACTGAGAATGAAGATTTGAAAGATAGCATCAGGACTTTAACTGAGAAGCTTTCAGCTGCTCTTGCTAATGTGAATGCTAAAGATGATCTGGTGAACCAACATGTCAAAGTAGCTGAAGAAGCTGTTGCTGGTATCATCAAAACCTTTTCATTTCTCTTGGTTTTGGATTAGGATTCTGGTGAATGAATAATATGTTTAATTGTGAAGGGTGGGAGAAAGCTGAGAATGAAGTGGTTGAGTTGAAAGAGAAGCTTGACGCTTCTGAAGACAAGAATAGAGAGTTGGAAGATAGAGTAAGCCATCTCGATGGAGCTCTTAAGGAGTGTGTTAGACAGTTACGTCAAGCAAGAGATGAACAAGAGCAGAGAGTTCAAGATGCTGTGACCGGGAGAACACATGAGTTGCAAGCTTCTAAAGCCAACCTCGAGGGGGAGATTTTTGAAGCTGCAACCAAGTCTGAGGAGCTTGCTCAAATGGCTGAATCTGTTGCCAAAGAGAACGTGATGCTGAGACACGAGCTTATTGCTCGTTGCGAGGAGCTAGAGATCAGAACTATTGAGAGAGATTTGAGCACACAAGCAGCTGAAACCGCTAGTAAGCAGCAGTTGGATGTGATAAAGAAAGTGGCTAAACTTGAAGCTGAGTGTAGGAAGCTTAGGACGATGTTGTCTAAATCTTCATTTAATGATCATAGGTCTACGGATAGTCATTCAGATGCGAGTTGCTCTGAGTCAGGAGGAGCATCATCCATGCTGATTGAAAAGAGAAGCCTTCAGGGAACTTCTTCTTCCATTGAGATTGATCTCATGGGTGATTTTCTTGAGATGGAACGTCTTGTAGCTTTGCCTGAGACACCGGATGGTAATGGTAAGAGTGAGCCTGAATCTGTCACAGAAGAAGCTGTTGTTCACACAGATAACTCGTTGGTTGCTGAGATAGAAGCATTGACTTACCGAAATAAGGAACTTGAAGAAAAGCTGGAGAAGTTAGAAGCGGTGAAAGATGAGCTTGAAAGTGAAGTTAAGTGTTGCAGAGAAGTGGAGAGCACACTGAGATTTGAGCTGGACGCTATCTTTTGTGAGAAAGTGGACCTGGAAAGTAAGTTGGAGAAGTTGAAAGTGGAGAAAGATAAGCTTGAAAGCAAAGTTGAAAGTGACAGAGAAGTGGAGAGCACGCTGAGACTTGAGCTTGAAGCTATCGTTTGTGATAAAGTTGAACTAGAAAGTAAGTTGGAAAAGTTAGAAGCAGAGAGAGAAGAGCTAGAAAGCAAAGTTAAAAGTGAAAAAGAAGTGGTCAGCACAGTAAGACTTGACCTTGAAGCTATGGTTTGTGATAAAGTGGAGCTGGAAAAGAAGTTAAACAAGTTAGAAGCGGAGAAAGATGAGCATAGAGAAGTGGAGAGCACACTGAAACTTGAGCTTGAAGCCATAGTTAGTGCTAAAGTGGAGGTGGAAAACAAGTTGGAGAAGATGGAGGTTGAGAAAGCTGAGCTGCAGATATCTTACGACATAATCAAAGACAAGTACAAAGAATCTCAAGTTTGTCTCCAAGATATTGAGACAAAGCTAGAGGAGATCCAAAGAGAGATGAAACTAGCTAATGAACTAAAAACAGAAGTTGAATCACAAATCGAATCAATGGAAGCAGAGGCAGAGTGTAATCACGCAAAGATTGAGTCACTGGAAGAAGAGGTGAGGAGAGAGAGGTTAGCTTCTGATGAGCTAAGAAGAAAATGTGAGGCACTTGAAGAAGAAGTCACTACCCTCCATCAAGAAACCGCTATAGAACCACCAAAGATAAAACAGGTCTCTCTCTCTATATATCTCTCTACATTAGTGTTGCTAAGAGTCTCAATTCTTTATTAAACTTTTTGATAATGCAAATTCAGGAAGACATGGCAACAGCTGCAGGGAAACTAGCGAACTGTCAGAAAACAATAGCATCTTTGGGGAAACAGTTACAGTCTCTTGCAACACTTGAAGACTTCTTGGTTGATACAACGAGCATTCAAGTGGCTACTACAAATGGTGTAAGCAGCTGCAGCAACAACACAGAGAGTTGGAGAGTACACAAGAATGATACTTACATGTCGAGGAATCATTTTGAGTCCATCAAAGCAACCAAAGAAACATCTTCTGATGCTGCTTTGACGCAAGTTTCATCAAACAGAGGGAGTTCTGAGAAGAACCGGAATGGATTTGCTAAAGTCTTCACTCGAAGTAAAGATGGGATTCATTTGGTGATTTAGCTTAACTTTGGTGGTAGTAGCAAGAGAAGAATCTGTTAGGTTAAAAAAGAGTTAACACCTCTTTGTATGTTCCATTTGCAGATTTTGAATTGGTTCCGTAGTTTAATGATATAGTGTATGCAGAGGATCTTTGGTTAATGATTGATGTGTGTTTTTTCACAACTTGAATGATATGGTGTTACTACAGATTTCAAGGTGAGTTTTGTGTGTATGTTACTATGTTGTGATGTCGTAGATACTTGATTTGAGTTATAATGATTAATGCATTTTAATATACAACTTGGTTCTATGGTGTAGTGGTTAGCACTCTGGACTTTGAATCCAGCGACCTGGGTTCGACTCCCGGTAGGACCTCTTTTTTTGTTCTTCATTTTCTTTGTTTGCATGTTTTTGATCCAGCTTCGTAATCAACGGACAACTGTGTGTGTGTGTGTGAGATTGTTATGCATGGAACGTTATCCCAAGAAACCCATTATTGGAAGCCTCTAGTTTAATAAGAGGATCTCATATCTAGCATCTGAACAAGCTCGTTTACATTACTGTTAAGCTCGTTTTATTTGTCAATCTTCAAATCTTTTAGTTAAAATCTGTCTGACTCTGTAACAACAATGTCTTTATATGACAAAAAAATCGTTTGATTGATTGTAATTAAAAATCTGGCAGAGACAGTTAAAACACAAACACATTTTCACAATGATCATTATTATAGTTATTACAACTCGTAGACATACAAGGAGAAAAAAGATCAATCGAAGACAACAAAACTATTATTTATCACACACAATTTAAGTTTTATTGTTTTATCACTACAAGAAAACACTGGAAATCCTGACGAACGTTCCGACGGAAACTTAGGTTGTCGGAAAATGCCGACGATATTCCGACGACATACCGACGAAAACCACAAAATCGAAGTCGTCGGAATTTCGTCGGAAATTTCCGACGGATTCCCGACAAAATACGTTCGTCGGAATATTCCGACGAAATTCCGACGATATGCCGATAAAATTATTTGACCGTTGGGGTCGTCGGAAATGCGTCGGTAAACCCCGACGCAATTCCGACAAATATTCTACCCGTTGCAAAAAGAATATGACCGTTTATATAGCTGTTGGTATTTTAAAAAACCGTCGGAAATCCATGGATAACAGTGATGTCAATCAACCCAAGAGGTAGAGTATATGGAGGTTGAGCTCGTTGTAGATTTTACGGACTTTGGAGATGATGCTGTTGTATACTCGGAGGCAGAGGCAGAAGTTGGCGAGTTTGACGAAGATTCTGAAGATTCATCCAATGAATCTATTCAGTCTCAAGATTCTGAAGTTTAGTTGAATGTTTAA
>CAKOAT010197376.1:322407-334693 GCA_932364175.1 Eruca vesicaria subsp. sativa
GTTGGAGAGATCGAAATCATAAATCTTGGCAACATCATCATCAAACAAAAGCACATTGCTGGATTTGATGTCTCGGTGGACAACATGAGGGTTTGCCTTCTCATGCAAGTACTCAAGTCCCCTAGCCGCACCAACAGCAATTTTAATTCGCTGGTTCCACGACATAACATGACCTGGCTGTGCTCCTCTCACTCCTTTCCGACCTTCACCCAACAAACTCACCACATTTCATCACTTTTTCTTCCTATAATCTAGAAAATGGTTATAGTTTCACATGTACAACCGAATCAATGTTTAAATTAATATCTTACCATGAAGAATATCATGAAGAGATCCATTAGGAGCAAATTCATAAGCAAGAACACGGAGTGGTCCATCAACGCAATTAGCCAGAAGTGCATCAACATTGTCTTGTCTCAATCTCGAAACCATTGATACCTAGTTAACACTATTTATCTCAGTAACAACTCAACAAACCAATAGAGACAGGAGGAACAATGTCTAAAGATGATTTACTTAGTAGCATCCTACCTGGGAGAGAAACTCTTGATCAGGTTGTTTACTGGAATCAAGTTTCTTAATGGCAGCTGCCTTACCGCTTCTAAGAACACCATAAAACACTCTTCCATAAGAGCCCTCACCAATCAAGGATTTCGAACCCTAGTTATCGGTTATATCCTTCAACTCATCAGCTGGAATGGCAGGTACAGAGATAGGCTGCATCTGAATGACTGGCGAGTTCTTGGGTGGGTCTGGCTTATGATGGTGACCTCCACCAGGACCTTAGCAACGGTTGGAAAAAGTTAATCAACTTAGCCACTTAGCCAAAAAGTTGGACACAGTTGGATAATGGGTTACATAAGGTAAAGTGTACCTGCTGCGCGTACACCGGCTTTGGACCAGTTTCAACAACTCTACGAAAATCGTCACCGCCACAACAACCAAAGCAGCTCATTACGCTTTTCTAGCTATATAACTCAAAAAAAAAAAGAAAAAAAAAACTGAACAAACAGGTCAGCAATGGTGATGCAGAGCCTTTTTGTTTTAGTCTTTACATACGAAATGTAAGTAAACTAAATGATTTTTTTTCACAAAGGAAAATAGACAATACGAATATAGAAAATTTCAGACAGAACCTGAAACAAAAAGTTTCTAACATAGACAGAACTAACTAAAATCAAACGAAACAAAAACACGATCAAACACCAGACGAGACATTTAGGTCAATGATCGTAACCCCTAAAACGGATTCCACCATGAGTTCAATCAAAACATAATTATTAAGCATAAATAGATTTGTATACCATATCTTTTTTNAGAAAATTTCAGACAGAACCTGAAACAAAAAGTTTCTAACATAGACAGAACTAACTAAAATCAAACGAAACAAAAACACGATCAAACACCAGACGAGACATTTAGGTCAATGATCGTAACCCCTAAAACGGATTCCACCATGAGTTCAATCAAAACATAATTATTAAGCATAAATAGATTTGTATACCATATCTTTTTTTCTGACTCAGTAACTAATCCAGCCGAATACCAATCATTCTACTCAAAAATATGTTTTGCATAAAAGATACGCATACAGAAAGATTAGAATGCACCTGTCCGCAAAAGTAGTCAGGGGTACCCACAGAAAATTAAGCAAATTCAGAGTTACCAACCATCAATACTCAAAATTCTTTAGTTCAAAGGCTGCAGAAAAAAACACGTATGAATCCATATTATGAAACGATCAATACCTCTTTCTTGCTTCCGGTTTACCAAGATTGTTGATTGAAGCCTAAGAAGAGATCACTGAAGAATTTACCATGTTCAAGCCATTCACGGTGACACTTAGATTAGGCAGGGTAGACTTTCCGGTAGATCTAACAGATTTTTTTTCAATTATGATTCGAGGAAGTGGTTTAAATAGGAGGAGAAATAAAGGGAGGTGGAACGAAACCATAAATAAAGAACATGATTGAATGGTGTGGGTCGTGATAATGTTGATTTGCAGAGAATTGAAACAATGGCGATTGACTTTCGACGACGTAGTGGTAGAGGTAAAGACGTTTGCTTGCAAGATCTGACGTGGCAAAATAAAACCCTTTTATTGGTTAATTATTTTTTCTGACGTGGCATAGCTCATTGAGCTTCATATCCGCCTTTTAATATAGTTAGATATGCAGTATCGAATAAGCCCAACAAGAGACCTAGTATCAATTTGGCCCAAATAATGTCAAGTATTCGGCCCAAAATACAAACCGACCCGACGTATAAACACCCCTGAGGTTTTCTCGAACATTTGCATGATTGCATCGTTCATCGCTCTCCCGAGAGCCGACGAGTACATCCGCAAGCTTTACGCCGAGTTGGACAGTGTACGCGCCAAGGCTGATGCTGCTTCCATCACGGCGGAGAAGAGCAGACGTGCTCGCTTCTCGAGCAGAAGTACCTCTCGCTCTCTCACGATTTCTCCTCGCTCGAATCTCATTTTGAATTGTTAACTTGGTTAAAGATAGTTCAGTCAAAAACAAACTTGGTTAAAGATAGTCTTTACACAGAAGTTAATTATAGATTGAGCTTTCAGTAGAGAGGGATTAACAAGGACGGAGGTTTTCATAAATGATCATGCATGTGTCTAAAGAGAAGTATGAGGCAAGAGCTGTTGGCTACCATGTTTTATAATAGTAGAATATGTGCCATATAAGTATGTGTTAATGTGTCGTGTTTGTTTTGTATGAGGGGACAAGATATGAGAAATTATTAGTCTAAGTAGGAATAAGACTATATGGAGTACACGTGCAAATATGCTTTCCATTAAATTTTATATTTGTCTAATCTAGTTGGACAATAAATGTTATTGATCCTTATTAGTTATTACTTCGAGACTAATATACTAGGGCTTAACGATACTAATACAAGGTTACGTACAGTTGAGAAAGGCTAAATTTGTGGAAATATTAACTTAACCTCATTAAGCACGGCATAGTGTTTTCGCCTTTATGCCAAACGTAATTTTTCATTTTTATTTGATCGTGTTCATTATTTATTTGGTTGTAAGTGGTGTTGGCCCATTTTATATGTTACGGATCGAGTTGTTCCATCCAGATTAAGCAAAGACAAGTGGGAACAGCTCATGTGAAGGTCCAAATAATGTTAATTGTTGATTTCATTCTTAATTTGAACTTTAACAATTATCTCACGTATGTGCATTAAGAACAAAACATAGTCAAATGGTATCTCAATTATTTTGATTCTTGATCTGATTTTAGATATTATACTCTCATGCCTCACCGCCACTTGCTTAGGTATACAGTTCCTCGCTTTTTGTATAATAATTTAATATGAACTCTATTCAATATTGTTAACCATATAAATTATTATGGTTAGAGTATGTATAGGAGTCGTGTCATCTTATAGTTTTGTTTTTAGCGATTTTATAAGAGTACTAGGTGTTGACCCGCGCCCTGCGCGGAGTGAGATGATTTTGACTTTGATCGAACAATAATTTAGTATATTAATCTATAATAAATTTTATTTTTTTTGTTTGTAGAATTCAATTAGGTGTGTGGTCCTGGTGGCCGAAAATTACAAATAAAATATATAACTTGATACATTTTATAATATAATATTTCTAAAAATACATTGTAAGCATATATACATTATATAATGGTCCATTTCAAATTATTATCTTCGTTAATAACACAATAGTACACCGATTTCAAATTGCAATATCATTTGATACATTATATAATATAATAAACCCCAGGTTATATTACCCTTAAGAAATCAATCAATCTTCAAATAATATAAATGTCGTTATATGGTCTTGCTAAAATAAAAGAGTCTAGACATAATCAACATTTATTTATAGACAACTCTATAATACCCGATAAATATGTTTTAAAAAAAATCAATCAATATGCATTATGAATTGATATCGAACCGGAAACTGTCCAAGCAGATTAGGAAATTCATGGATACATGTTAACCATAATCATTTTTCTCTTATCATTTATGAAAATTGAAAAAAAATAAATTCATGAATACATGTAAATATTGTTATTTGAAGCAATTTTGAAATTTGAAAAAATTATACAAAGCCATGGTCCTTAATTTAAGTGACTGGTTATTTATTTCCAAATATTTCAGAAATTAGATGATCAATCACAAAAGAAAGAGTTTTGCCATATTCAAAAGCTTCTTAAATAAACTTTATCAAAATATATAGTAATATAACAAATCATCCTCGTCATCATAGCCTCTAATTGAAGACTATGTACCAAATCAAGTCTATGTGAAGAAATTCTAGTTGTATGCTAGAAATTTATAAATTTTATTTTTGGTTTGTAGTATTCAATTAGAGGTGTGCGGTTATGGTGGCTGAATATTCGAAATAAAATATATAATTTGACACATTTTATAATATAATATTTTCCAAAATACATTGTAAACATTTCAAATTATAATCTCATTTGATACATTGTATAACATAATAAAAACTGATTTATATAATATAATAAAAAACCGGTTTTAAATAACTGATTTTGATATAGTGTAATCTAAATTATACATTATATGTGTTACAAAAAAAATTATACATTATATAATATAATAAAAACTGATTTATATAATCATTCTAAAGTAGTAATCGGGTAAAATATGTTAACTGGTTTAAAAATGATAGAAAATATGTTACCAAATAACATGTTTCTTCCATGGTCTACATTAAGAATGCACTTAACCAAAACATACTATTAAAACATTATGCTAAACTACTATTAATGAATAATGGCAAAGAATGTAACTAAACGGAATGTTATACCTTTTTCTTATAATTGTATTTCCCTGTTTAACATGAATCAAAATTCGTTAGTAAATACAGAAAAAAAAATTACTAATATAACAGTAAATTTTATCAGTATATAAATCTTACCTTCTGGCTTCTCATCTCCTAGTAGCAGTTCTGATTTCTGGAATATTGGTCCAGTTTCTTTCTTCCTCTTGCATATAATCTTAACACGGACTGAAAACAAAGGTTTGAGAAGACTTAATTCTACCAATAAAGTATAACTACCCATAGCAAAAATTATCGAAAGAACTTGTTGTGAGATCGGGTTACCAAGGTGATATACATCTGTTAAATATATACTACTTCTGATTATAATCACGTTTTTGACAATTAGTATAAACAATGAAAACGTAATAAAAGCATGGAGACAAATTTGCGGAACTAAATTTTTGCCTTCCTTATTTATATATCGTAATTTATTTGGATGTGTACTAATGTGATCGGAGGTTAATGCTGGTAAACACTTTTCTTGTTTGCAAGGAAATAATATATTTGAAGGGTTTCATATAACACAGTCAATAGAAATTCTTCATTTGTACTAATCTCATGCATTAAATTATGATTTTCGTCATAAACATAAATATTATGCAATCATACAGATCTATGATTTTTATTATTTCAGGATAGTTGCCGTAGTTGAAAAAAATAATAAGCCTTTCGATGTATATTTTATATGCCATTAATTTTTAATATTTACGACTAATAAAAATTTCGATTATATTCATATATAACTAATAGTCCATACGAAATTTTTAATATTTACAATTAATAAAATTTTTGATTATATATAAAACTAATAGTCTATACGAAATAACCATATAACTTACAAATAATCATATTTTACATATTAAATTTAAATTGATGTTAGTTATTATCTAACATAATTTAATTTTATACATAATTACATAATCAATTATTAATGCTCAATCACACGGTCAAATTATGGATAGTAATATAATTAGCTAATCTCATTTGGAAAGATTAAAAGTTNAACTAATAGTCTATACGAAATAACCATATAACTTACAAATAATCATATTTTACATATTAAATTTAAATTGATGTTAGTTATTATCTAACATAATTTAATTTTATACATAATTACATAATCAATTATTAATGCTCAATCACACGGTCAAATTATGGATAGTAATATAATTAGCTAATCTCATTTGGAAAGATTAAAAGTTGTAATGGTCAAACTTTGTAACTTTCTATCTGTTTTAAAAAATATAATTAACATATGTGAGTCGGTCGATTCGGTAAAAGGCAATCCTAACTTTAGAAAGGTATGCAGAAATATCATATACAGAGATATATATAAAAAAAGATGCCATACATCTCTATTATGAACACGAAGTAATGTCAATACACCATGTACATATATTCATTTTAGTCTCATAAATATTCGTGCATATAAGGGAAATTGATACTACGCATGAATATAAGGGAAACTGAAATACTCATACAGATTCGGCCATTAATTTTGATTGAACGTAATTGTAGCCACTATTAATACTACTCATGCATATAAGGAAAACTGAAAATCCCATATATGATTACAAATACCAAATGTCACGGGCTCCATTTATGTTTCATTACTATACATTTGATCAAATGCCTTAGTGTATGTGTGTATTTATAATAACATATGTTTCAGTATGAATCAGTATGAGTGGAACCATGTTTAAATATAATGATAAAATTTAAATATATGACCAGTGGACAATAAGGACTTATGAAATAAGCTGATAGCATTTACGATTTTTATTTTATCATCTATTATAAAGATGATAGGCACCTATATGTAACGAAATATATTTTGAATATATCGTAGAAAAATACAATGAAACTCTTACATAATTGAATGTAAAANTGGAACCATGTTTAAATATAATGATAAAATTTAAATATATGACCAGTGGACAATAAGGACTTATGAAATAAGCTGATAGCATTTACGATTTTTATTTTATCATCTATTATAAAGATGATAGGCACCTATATGTAACGAAATATATTTTGAATATATCGTAGAAAAATACAATGAAACTCTTACATAATTGAATGTAAAATTGTTTATTAATTATAAAATCGTTCTATATGCACGTGAATAAAATAGTTGATAGAAATATACATTTAACATATATGATACAAAATCGATTGAGGCATGGAGTAAATGTGCCATTGCCATTGCTATATCATATCATATATCATATACATATTAATTGTTATGCGTATAATACGTTATGATGTAAATAATAATGTTTTCAGCAATGGCATGTTATGTAATTACTCTAGTTAATTAAGGTTTTTTAGTTAAAATGGGTGAGAGAGCTTGTGGAGGTGCCACATAGGAAATGGCATGGTTGTAATAAACACATGAAGTAAAGGTTTGTTTTTAAAAGTTCTCCTCAAATAATAAGAAGGGGATGACGATTTCAGTTATAACATTTAACAGTCGAATTATAAAACGTTAAGACAGTGGTAATAATATTATTTTTTCAACCTTACTTAAGTATCACTTCTTTTATTTGTTTCCACGAGTTATTTATTTAGAAGCTTCGGACAAGAACAGGTCGAGATTTCAAGATTGGTGTTGGGGGGTGCTTGAGCCTGAATCAACCTTTCAGAAATGTATTTAAATAAAATAAAAGGAAATGAAGGAACAAATGCTTACCTCTTATCTGACACTTGATTTGTTCTTCCCAATTTTTTTGTTATATGAAGTTGGAAAGGGGAAACAAAGTATTATTTGCCTTTGTGATCATATATTCATATAAAAAGAATATATATACATATAAAAAGTATTATTTGCCTTTGGATGTAGGATTATGGGATAACAATGTCGTTTCATAAAGCTCCGTTTTTGGTGGATATTGATGTTGTTCAAGGGAAGCGAGTGTTGAAACTTGAGGAGATCTCTGGTAATGCTAATGCTTGGCATGACGCTGATCTTCTTATCTTCAATACTGGTCACTAGTGGAGTCACACCGGGTCTCAGCAAGGGTCAGTTATCAAATTCCAGTGATTTGATTTATTCTGGCAATGAGAAAATGTTTTGTCTTATACTCCTTCTTGTGAAACACACACAGATGGGACTTGATTCAGTCAGGCAATTCTTATTACCAAGACATGGACCAACAACTGCTACGATGATATTTTTGAAAAAGAAATAAAATATTGGCTTATATTATATTTTTGAAATAAGAAAATAAAAATATATAAAAATAGTAGTAGTTGCAAAAAATTAAATACATATTTTTAACGGTATATTTTAACACCGTCATCAAAAGACTAAACCCTAAATCCTAGAGTAAATCTTAATTTCTTAAATCCTAAATAAAAAATACTAAATATTAAAGCACTAAACCTTAATCCAAACTTATAAATCCTTGGAAAAACTAAATAAAAATAGTAATAATTGCTAAAAATGAAATTTTGAAAATATTTTTAACACGTCAATAAAACACTAAACCCTAGATACTAAACACTAAATCTAAAACACTAAACCTATAGGATAAATCATAAACCCTACGGTTTAGAATTTATCAAAGGGTTTATGGTTTAAAATTAAGAGTTTAGTGTTTAGAATTTATCCAAGAGTTTAAAGGTTATGATTTAGAGTTCAAAGTATAGTATTTTTTTCATAGTGTTAAAAAATATGAAAAACCTTTTTGGCAACTACTAGTATTTTTTATTATTTTTATTTCTTATTTTATTTTAAAAATATAATATAAATTGATAATATTTTGTTTTTTTTAAAAGATATTAAATATAAAACAATAAAATATTATTGGTTGATGAATTCAAGATGAAGTCCCAAGAATAACTCAAACCAAAATAGGTAGAGTAGGGACGGTTTGAAGAGTAGGCACTTGATGATCGAGAGAAGTATCGAAGATTGGTTGGGAGATTGATTTATTTGGCTGCGATTAGACCTGATATTGCGTACTCTGTTCATATTTTATCTCAGTTTATGCAGAAACCAAGGGAGGATCACTGGTTAGCTGCACTGAGAGTTGTTCGGTATTTGAAAGGGTGTCCAGGAATGGGAATTTTACTGAAAGCTGAATGCAATTTTCATCTCACAGCTTGGTGTGATCCAGACTGGTCTGGATGTCCGATTACCAGGAGATCTTTGAATGGTTGGTTAGTACAATTAGGGTCTTCCCCTGTATCTTGGAGATCAAAGAAGCAGGATGTTGTGGCTCTTTCGTCAGCTGAAGCAGAATATAGAGCTATGGTTGCTGCATTGAAGGAGTTGAAGTGGATTAAGGGTGTGTTATCATCTATGGGTATTGTACATTCAGGTGCTATGGATATGTATTGTGATAGTAAATTTGCTCTTCGCATTGCAGTTAATCCTGTGTTTCATGAGAGGACGAAACATGTGGAGTCAGATTCTCACTTCATTAGAGATGATATACAAGCAGGAATTTTACGTACGAATCATGTACCAACAACGGATCAATTGGCAGATATTTTTACGAAAGCGTTAGGAGGACGTCCCTTTTAAGCGATCTTACTCAAGTTGGGCATTCGAGATCTCCATGCTCCAACTTGAGGAGGAATATTGGGCTATATTACAATTATGTAATAGTTATGGACTAAGATTGTAAATATATATTAATGATTTTAGGGTTTGTATATGTAACTGAGAGATGACGTTGTAAAGAGGGACAAGAAATAATATAGAGAATTTTCAGATCTTTTAGGCGCTTTCTTCTACTCCGCTATCTTGCGCCGATTCTTCCATATCATCACCGATAAGTACGCATCCTACGTGGCGATTCGAGCTATGCTCGTTTTCGACCAGAAGAAGAAGTATATGATGTACGAGCACCTTCTCCACCACGCGCTCGACATAGCGTGTAATTGATACGGTTGCAAGATCATTCATAACCGACGCTGATGATCCTTTCTAAAGAAATCTTCTACTAGAAGTAATCGCGCGTAACGCTCTCTACCTAAGCAACGATCCTTCAGGAAACTTTGTGGTCCAACACCTGCTTAAACTGCATGACTTGCGTTGCACGCATAAAGTTGGTGTTAGAGCATCCCCATTAGGGATTCTAAGGGAGGGTTCACACGTTTTTCGAGAGAAACAATGATGAACCCGGCGCGCGTGGGTTCGTCGTGGTGAACCCGGTTCGTCACGGGTTCGCCACATGGCGGGCTGTGATTCGCCAAATTTTTTTTTTTTATTTTTTTTTTGAAAAAGTAAAAAAAAAATTATTTTTTATTCCTATGAACCTCTCCCCATCATGTTCATTGATGGGGATGCTCTTAGTCTTCGTGGTCACTGCAGTTGATCTGTCGTTTAAGAAGTATGGAAGCTACATCGTAGAGAAGCTTCTGGATACGGAGGAGTCGATGGCTGTGGTGGTTGTAGAGCTTTTGGAGTGCGATGGAGACAGGCTGATGAGGCTGGCGAGGAATGAGTTTGGGAGTTTCGTGGTGGTCAAGGCACTGAGAGTCACGCAGGAGATGAATAGGGTTGATATGTTTCGGGGTTTGGTGCAGAAGCTGATGCCTCTTCGCCACCTTTTGGTTAGGTCTCACGGAAGCAACATTGCAAAACTCTTGGAGTCGACTATTAATTAGGTTACCTAGCTGGCCAGAATAGTTGTGTATTAACTTCTCGCCCTCTACGGCCTCGAACCGTCGCCTAATTTTATTAAATAAATAAACTGAAAATCTTCAGTTACATTATCGTATGCTTTTCGATAGAATAATAATCTAAAAATTGCATAGCTTGTTAAATAAAGCAGAAAATCATCTTAAAACAAAACAATAGTTAAACTATAATTGTTGTCAACCACAACTAAACGGGCACAACTTGGTTGCCGCACCTAATCTGTGCACAACTCCAGAGAAAGGCCAACAAGATGAGCAAACTAATAAAGGCGCAAATCATGATCATGATGGCATAAGTCATAATGTTTCTTCACAAAACCAAAAACTTATTTTTTCTAAGATCCAGAGAGAACTAGCTTATATACATATATATATGGGAAACCTTATTAAAATAGAAAACAGCTGGACATGAAAAATGAAAAATTCCATTTCAAAAAAGAAAGGAAAAAAAAAGAAACATTCTAAATCTCTTGAAAGTCTATGGCTTTTTAAGAAATTTAAAAAAAAATTTGTAAATCATGCATATGTCATTAATGATTATTAGGAGGAGCAAAAAAAAAAAACAGGAAATTTTGCATGAATCATTCATAAACATTTGATCGAATATGTCAGTTTAAGAAAACTAACTAGGAAATTTGGAAATTGTAACATTTATAGTTGTCCATTAAATAAAGTATTTGTACTTTGTAATTTATCCTTTTCCTTTTATATAATGACTCGAATATATCAAATAGAAAATGACTAAGATAAACCTAAAATTTTTTTTATCACAAATATAGACCTTAACAATTAAAAATGATCAAAATATCACTTAAAAGTTTTATTAAGTATTATACATTTTGGGTTAACTAATCCTAGAATTTTTTTGTTTAGAGTTGAGGAGTAAGGTTTTAATAATAGAATTTCAAATTTTTTTTAAAAAAAAAAAACTTAAAATTTTCAAAATAAAAAGCATTATTTTGGTTTTTGAGGTCTATTTTTGTGATAAAAATTTAAAGGAGTGTTATTTGAGAGAATTAACCTATATCAAAAGAGAAATCATGACTCTTTTAATGTGTGATAATTTAAAGTGGATTATCTTTTAAAATGAAAATATGCAGGTATCGGATAAGCCCAACAAGAGACCTAGTATCAATTTGGCACAAATAATGTCAAGTAATCGGCCCAAAAAACAAAGCGACGTCGTTTATTTGCATCGTTCATCGCTCTCGCGAGAGAGCCGACGAGTACATCCGCAAGCTTTACGCCGAGTTGGACAGTGTCAAGGCTGATGCTGCTTCCATCACGGCGGAGAAGAGCAGACGTGCCTCTCGCTCTCTCACGATTTCTCCTCGCTCGAATCTCAGAACGCGCAGCTTCAATCTGATCTCGATGGTAGATTAGCTGAACTCGCTCAGTCTCAGGCCGAGAAGCAGCAGCTTCATTTGCAATCGGTACGTCCTTGTGTGATTTTGCCTTAGGTTTTTAAGCTTAGAGATTTGAGGGAGACACTTGTTTGATTGCAGATTGAGAAGGATGGAGAGTTAGAGAGGATGATGACGGAGCTACACAAGTCCAAGAGGCAACTCATGGAGTTGTTAGAGCAGAAGGATGCTGAGATTAGTGAGAAGAATTCGAATATTTAGATAAAATTGTGAGTGAGAGTTTGTTACTTAATTAATCTGTGACATGAAGTTTCAAACCTAATTAATATTTTTTAATTGAATATATTATCAGGTTAAGCTGACTGACGCCAGTTCGGAGAAGGAGTCCAGATATGCTGAAGCAGGAGCGGAACTGGCACGCGCTCAAGCTATGTGTAGT
>CAKOAT010197376.1:334793-386131 GCA_932364175.1 Eruca vesicaria subsp. sativa
TTTTTTTTTTTTTTTTTTTTTTTTAAGTCTGTTCCTTTACTTTGGTTTCATTGTCATCTCTTATCAGGTTGAGAAAAATTATAATGAGTGCTCTAGTTCGTTGACTTGGCATAAGGAAAGATTGAGAGAGCTCGAAACTAAGATTTCTTCATTACAAGAGGTATGAGCATGGGATAGATCACTTGTTACCTTATCATTTTTTGGTGCTTTATCACATATACTTTTTTTTTGTTTGTGTTCAAAGGAGCTCAGCTCGTGCAAAGATGCAGCAGCGACCACGGAAGAGCAATACAATGCTGAACTTTCCACTGTGAGTTTTCGAATTATTTTGTTTTCAGACCTTGACGGAGAGTTAACTTTATAGATGTTTTTCAGGCATTTCATGTTTTTAACGTACATATCCCTAGTTGTTGTTTAGTTCAATCTAATCGATTACTTGGCTGTTGACCTAGGCGAACAAGCTTGTTGATCTCTACAAGGAAAGTTCGGAGGAATGGTCCAGGAAGGCGGGTGAACTTGAGGGTGTCGTTAAGGCCTTAGAGGTAAGTTTGCTCTAACAATTTAGAGGGAATTGATTGTATCTTTTGTGTCTGTATGCTCACCAGCTGAGTTCATATTATGACTAATCAGGCACGCTTGATCCAAGAGGAGAGTGAGTACAATGATAGACTTGAGAAAGAAATGTCCACAAACCAGCAGTTTGTGAAGGTACTGAGACCCTTTTGTCGATTATTATAACATCTGTTGCCTGGCTCTGGTAACTTCTTGTGTGGTGGCATCCTTTCAACTTATACTGAGAGTGTTGCCTGTAGGAAAAATTGCTGTCACGTTATTGCTTTGATTAACCTTATAATCAGATATGTTAACTCGAATATACTTCGATTATTTTCTAATATAATTTAGTTTTCCCTGTCGTCAAATAATAGGAGTATAATTTCAATAATCTTAATTTCAATAATGTTTTTTTCAGAAGTTATTTCTTCAATAGTTGGTATACTCTTTGGATCTACAAGTTCTCTTCTGTTGTGTATTTTAATTTATTTTCTAGAAAGGTAATTACTTTTTTTTTTTTTGTAATTTCAATTTCAATTTCAGGAGAACGAAGACCTTAAACAAAAACTTGAGAAGCTTGAAGCAGAAATTGAGAAATCTAGGAAAACGAATGAGCTAACGCTTTTACCTCTCAGCAGTTTCACAGGGTATAATTCACGCAAAGGCTTAAAAAAACAGTTTTTTTTGTGTGTTCCTGCCATCTATTTTTCCTACATTTGCTTCTGAAATAGAGCCAAAACAAGTTAAAGTAGTGATTAGTGATATTAGTTGCTTCAAGAGATGCACTTTCAATACAGATTCTATATTATCGCCTATGATCTTCTTATACTACCAACCTGTAGATTTTTGTACCACAACATAAGGAAGTTTCTAATTTCTAGCTGTCGCTAGAAAATTTATAGTAGTTTTAAGACTTTACTGGGGTTTACAGTGAAGTGCTTTTCATAAGAGTGTTTGATCCATGTAAGTTCGTTATAGTGGTATGTGAATATGGTGTTTGATTTCCCTAGACCCTAGTGTTCATGTAACGATAAAATTTTAAGATGTTTCTTTTGAAACTCTTTTTCCCCAGAGGGGCAGACGATTCAGGGACCAGAAACATGATAAGAGGAAAGCCATGCAATAATTCTAAGGTTCCTACCGGTGTGTCAGGAACGGCGCTGGCAGCTTCGCTCTTACGTGATGGGTGGAGTGTAAGTTTCTGTTCTTACTATATTAGTCTAGTTCATAAGCCTTTCAATTCTATTAACTGTGTATATATCACATTTTTTCGTTTCTGTAGTTGGCCAAAATTTATGAAAAGTATCAAGAGGCTGTTGATGCAATGAGACATGAGCAATTAGGTCGAAAGGAAGCTGAGTTGATACTACAACGGGTATAAACTGCATGACCCTGTGTGTTAAGATGTTAATCTTATGTACCCTTGTTTTGTCTCTTTTTGTTATTATTTCGCTACTACTTTTTCCAACTTCATTTCCTGTAAACTTGTGCAAGACTCTTGGGTTTGATGGGTCAATACCCGATGGAAACATCAAAAGTTTCCTTCTCGTCAGAGCTGTGTCTGAATTTGATCGTTTAACATGTTGGCCTTGAATCCTGCGTTTTAGGTTTTATCCGAATTAGAAGAGAAAGCTGAGTTTATCCAAGAGGAAAGAGGTATGATTCAATTCTGTGCTCCCAAAGATTTTTTTCATCTGTGCAGATTTTTTTATTTTTTATCTGTGATAAAATTATGTCAGAGCATCTTGTAAGTTTCTTTCTTTTTCTTGAAGTCATGTTTTGTGTTAGAACTTACGTGTGAAACATTATGTGGATGATGACTAATACTTGTCCACTTGTTGGGATGAATCTCAGTTGAAGTTTAAAGATATAAATGGCCTAGTTGAGCAGAATGTTAAGCTCCGAAACCTTGTTCGTAGTCTCTCAGAGTAGATTGAAAGTAGGGAAATGGAGCTGAAGGTATGACTAATTTTCCAGTTCTTGCTTCAGTGCTGTGACGTTTTAAAAAGTATTTTTGGAATATCAGGAAATGTTTGAGGCAGACCTGAAGAAAAAGACTGATGAAGCTTCTTCCAAAGTAGCCATCGTGCTCAAAAGAGCCGAAGAGCAGGGTCAAATGATTGAATCACTGCACTCATCTGTTAGTATTTCCACCCTTCGATTCTCCTCTCAGTTGCACTTGCTTAAATGATCTTGGATTTCAAATCATTAATATTCTTTTCAGGTTGCAATGTATAAACGACTTTATGAAGAGGAACAGAAACGTTATGCATCTAATTCTCGTTCTTCAGATTTGCCTTCAGGTTCGAGCTCTACATAGTGACTATGTGTTCCTGCATACCCTCAATTATTGACTTTACTGATAAATGAAAGTTTGAGCTGATCTTTGAATTATAATCCTTACCACAATCTTATTCCAAATGGCTGAGTGGGTACGCAAGAAATATTGACATAGCCGGCACAAATCTCAAATTTAAAATTAGGCTAGGAGGCATCTGGATTTGAATATCTACCGAGTTTCTAAGATTTGGATGCATCTGGAGTCTTAAGTTTGCTCACGATGCGTTACCTGTTTTCATGTATCACAATTATCAGTAATGAAAATTGGTGCCGTATCTGTCAAACATATTTCAGTTGAAAGCCATCTTAAAAATCTCATTTGTTTCCTGAAAAGTGAAGCCGCATCACGTGCTGTTGCTTGGTTTGCTCATAAATTGGAATACCAAGTTCAGTTGTATAAGCTTTCAAATGGCTTGGCTGAGATGCAATTTGTTTGCTGTAGTGCCAGGAAGGAGTAACTTTTTACATCTGCTTGAGGATTCACAGGTATTTTGTTTCCTTACTCGTCTTTATTGTTCTCTCTTCCTGCGCATCGATGTTGTTGTTTGAGACTCATTTGTTGACTGGATTGCTTGTTCCAGGAAGCTACGAAAAGAGCCCAAGAAAAAACTTTTGAACGCATCCGAAGTCTAGAAGAAGATTTAGCGAAGGCTAG
The DNA here is from genome assembly GCA_932364175.1 of Eruca vesicaria subsp. sativa. Lineage (NCBI taxonomy): Eukaryota > Viridiplantae > Streptophyta > Magnoliopsida > Brassicales > Brassicaceae > Eruca > Eruca vesicaria. The sequence continues at coordinate 338,341 of CAKOAT010197376.1, forward strand.
GAGTGAGATAATAGTGATAAGGTCTGAACGGGATAAGTTGGCCATGGAGGCAAATTTTGTTAGGGAAAAACTAGAAGGCATCATGAAAGAATCTGAACGCAAGGTGATCTATAATATTTGTCGGAAATTTATATCATCAACTGCTTGTGTGGATTGTCCTTTCTTCATCTTATATATATCTTATATCAGAGAGAAGAAGTGAACGGTGTTTTGGCAAGAAACATAGAATTCTCGCAGCTGATCATCGACCACCAAAGGAAGTTACGCGAGAGTTCTGAGTCTCTGCATGCAGCGGAAGAGATTTCTAGAAAATTATCAATGGAGGTAGCATCTCAATCGCACACGTTAACTTTATGATTTTCGGTGCTTTAAGACAAATAGTAATCTGTTTATAGGTTTCCATTCTAAAACAAGAAAAAGACGTGTTATCCAATGCTGAAAAACGTGCTTCTGATGAAGTTTCTGCTCTATCTCAGAGAGTTTATCGTCTTCAGGTTGGAAGCATGAGAGTAGTGCAAATTCTATTTTAAGTTGTGCATGTTCATTTTCTGTTGGCTAACATGATTTTATGCAGGCTACCTTGGATACTATACAGAGTGCAGAGGAAGTTCGTGAGGTAACAAAACCACCTATGATTTTAGTTTACTAATTCGTTACGGGGAGGTAATACTGATTAAAATTTGATATCTTTACCAAAAAATCTCAGGAAGCAAGAGCTGCCGAGAGAAGGAAACAAGAGGAGCATATCAAGCAACTTGAGGTCTGTAGCATATTTAGTAATTCTTTTGTTGGTGCATTCCTTTTGTAGAAAATTTACTGAATTTTTGGACGGTACTGTTTTCACAGAGAGAATGGGCTGAAGCTAAAAAAGAATTGCAAGAAGAAAGGAGCAATTCGCGAAATAGCACTTCGGATCGCAATCAAACTTTGAACAATGCTGTTATGCAGGTCGAACAAATGGGAAAAGAATTGGCTCATGCCTTGAAGGCTGTCTCGGCAGCAGAGTCAAGGGCTTCTGTGGCTGAGGTACTTTTTGAAGTCTATTTTACGTTCCTTAATAATAGCCCAGGTCTGATGAGCAATCCCATACTGCATTGGGGCCTCCGTTTACTATGGCCAGTTCCTAGGTTGCATTCTCTAGATTTTTTTAGGGGGACCTTTCCTGATTGCCTTTCTTCTGGTGGCTACTTTTAACATCTGATTTGGTTTGTGCGAACTGGTTTTACTAGTTCTGGATATGTTCAATAACCACAAGATTGCACATTATCAATCCCCTAGATTTTGCATCTGTCAGCAATCAATACATATATTCTTATGCTAAGTTTTGGCTGGTTATTGTCGTTGATTATTTGTTTAAATGTGTAAAATTAGGCTAGACTTTCTGATTTGGAGAAGAAGATAAGGTCTTCAGATCCTAAGGTACACTTTTTAATTTTCTTGATAATTGTGGGGTTACTTCAAACGGCAACACCTGGATGGAACTTGCACTTAATAATATGCTTTTGTAATGAATGTTGTTTTCGCACTTCTAGGGCCTTGATATGGACAGTGGAGTCGTCTCTCTTTCTGATAATGAGGTCAGTGAAGTCCTTCAGCAATAATTTTTATGAGTTTTTAACTTCCGTCATTGTAGTATTGTTCACATTTCTTGGTCGCATCTTATTGTAAAGACTGCAAAATGGTTATTGTAAAAGATGTTGATTTTTGTTCGATAAGGTTAAAACTTTCTTGAACCGGAACATACGTCTCAGATAGGAGTTAGGATTTGCATTATGTATTACCCAGCTTAGCTGGGCCAGCTAGTTGAATAAGCAGATTTTGAGACTTTCGTTTAAGCAATTATTTTGAGTTAGTTGGATTAATTTTTAAGCTGATGGCTATTTATAGGCTGAAAAGAGACAGGAATCGTTGGAAGCAGAGCTTGTTTCTCTTAGGGAAAGGGTGTCCGAACTTGAAAACGACTGTCTACAGAAATCTGAGCAGATAGCCAATGCTGCTGCAGGAAAAGAAGATGCTCTTGTATGAGCATCAGCTGAAATTGCAAGTCTGAGAGAAGAAAACTTAGTTAAAAGGTACAATGATTTATTATGTGGCAAATGTATCTTTTGACCCACACGCATACACATGTTCGTTTTTAAATTGACATCATAGTTCGTCTTTAAATTGACATCATAGAATTGAATGCAGTTCCCAAATTGAAGCAATGAATATCCAAATGTCCACTTTGAAGGATGACTTGGAGAAGGAACATGAGAAATGGCGTGTTGTGAAATTATGAAAGACAGGTTTGTGAAGGCTCACTATTTTAAGAAACCTATTGACCATTATGCATATTCGTCGTTGGCTATAACGTTGGTTTTTTATTGGATAATTCTTGAAACTGATACTTCATTAACCATCTTGTTTCTCCATGTCATGAAGCAGTGGTTTCTGAAAACTCTATTTAGCACCTTTCTCTTATAACACTTCAGATATTTTTGTAAAATGCTCGTTAGGTTACTTCTATATTTTGATTTTCTTCTGCTTCATTCCGCAGACATTTTATGACCTATATTGCTTCTCTACTTTCTGGAACGCAGGTTATTCTGCAGTCTGAAACTATTCAAGAGCTGACGAAAACATCGCAGGCCTTGGCTTCCCTTCAAGAGGAGGCATCTGAACTGCGTAAATTGGCTGATTCAAGGGGATCGGAAATTGTAATTTCTACTCCTATAAAACTTCAATCTTATTTTAAATTTTCCACAGTTATTGTCGGGAAACATAAACTAAAGTGCTGATTCCAGAAACGATTTAATCTATCTTTTATGTTTTTTTTTCAGTCCGAGCATAACTCCAAGTGGAGTGAAGAGAAATGTATGCTAGAGCAGCAAAAGAATCAAGCGGAGAAGATGTATAATGAACTTAATGAACAGGTGGCCACTGCTCTCTGACTTTTACTTTTTCGCAATCATATTGTTTTTGATGCATATGACATAAGCAATACGAATTTGGCACCTCTCGTCGATTATGTTATTTAGTGTGTTCCTATTACTATCATATATGATCAGAGGATTATGTAGATTTCAGTTGATGTTCTTGTTACGAATATTCCACTCCTCTTAATCCCTCTCTGCATCAGAACAAACTACTCCATAGCCGACTTGAGGCTATGCATCTTCGCTCAGCTGGGAAAGATAGCCGTTCTGGAAACCTATCATCTGGAAGCACAGAATCAGATCAACTTGGAGATTCTGGTTTGCAAAGTGTAGTCAATTATTGCGCAAAACAAAGGAAATTGTAAGAGTAGTTCCACATTTAGGATTACTTTTCTTTCTGCCTCGTCTGCGTACTGTAACTAAGTTTTGTGCATCTTTTTTTGACAGGCTGAAACAGAGATCTCACTTATGAGACAGGAAAAATTACGGTTGCAATCGCAAGTAAGTTGTCTTTTATCATTATTCTAGTTTTGCTACTACATGCAACAAGAAAACTCTTATATATTTTTAGAGTTTTGGCTGCGTTATGAATTTTCTTGCAACATTGTTATTGTCTAGCTTGAGAGTGCCTTGAAGATGGCAGAATCTGCCCGGGGTTCACTTAATGCTGAGCGTGCCAGCACAAGGGCCTCATTATTGACTGAGGATGAAATCAAATCTCTTCAGCTCCAGGTAAAGTTGAATGATACGAACTAATACTCTTGTTTTTTTTAAAAAAAAAACACAATCGTGTTTCTTCAGTTCCTCAATTCCATACATTATGCTTGGAGTTCGTTTTTTTATTCCCTAGCCAAGGTTGGAGTGAAACTATTTACTGTAGCTGACTTCAAAGTTCTCCTTGCAGGTTAGTGAGGTGAACTTGCTCCGTGAAAGCAACATGCAACTCAGGGAAGAAAACAAACACAAATTTTGAGGAGTGCCAGGTTCGTGTTGGAACTTTCAGGATAATTTCTTCTGCTTTATATGGCTCGAGTGACTAAACTCACTTGCACCCTGATCCTCCTGACTGTCTTCGAAAGAGCTGATAATTTTTTTTATTTGAAATTTCAGAGATTGCGTAAGGTAGCTCAAAAGGCTAAGACGGATTCCGAAAACTTGGAAAATCTATTGAAGCAAAAGCAAACCGAGTTAGACTTGTGTGTAAGAGAGATAGAAAGGCTGAGGAAGGAGTCAGATCTGGAAAAGAAGAGGGTTGATGAGGTAAGCCATTTCAAACTAAAAGCTATATATATTTATTTACGCATACTTACAACTGTTTTCTTCTTTTTTGCAGTTGCGGGAGACGTATAAAAACATTGATGTTGCTGACTACAATCGCCTCAAAGATGAAGTGCGGAAATTCGAGGTATGCCTCTACAGTTAATGTGACATTGTTGGAAGTGCTGCAGTAGTCATGTTCATGTTTTCTTCATAGTGTGCACGGTGTGGATATCTCTATACGTTCCCTAGCTATGTTGCTGTGCAACAAGTGACAATGTCAATTCATCAAATGCTACTATTGTGTGCTGAAGGTCGTTATTTTGGGACTGTATCTAGAAAGTTACTTATCATCGTATTTCCTAATTAATGAAACTGTCTAGGAGGCCTCTTTGTCTCCTTTTATTTCTTACCTTTAACGCTAATGGCATTTCGATCATATTCTAGTGTAGGATAACTGTCTTTTTAACTGGTGAGATTTTCGTGTGAACTATCTGTTGTTAGTGTACGAATGACGCTGATGCTATAAACTGTGTTGATATGACCAGGAGAAACTGAAAGCGAAAGATGATCATCTTGAAGGTTTCAAGAAGCTTCTGTTAGAAAAGCAGAATAAGATATCACTACTAGAGAAGGATCTAACAAACTGCAAAAACGAACTGAGTTAGAGGGAGAAGGATCTAACAAAATGCAAATCAGAACTGAGTGGGAAGGAGAAGAACTTAGACGCTGCTCAGCAAGCACAGGTAGAATGAGAAATATCTCTCTTGATGGAAACTTGGATGTTAAATGTAGAATGAGAACTACCCCCATGTAGATCTGCTAATAATATTTCTGTACTTGTCAGGCGACTATGGAGTCAGAAACTGAGAAGTTGAAAGCAGAGATCGCCAGGATCAAGAGATCTTATACTTTCATGAAGAAAAAGCTCGACAAAGAAAAGGAAGACTTAAACAGTGATAATCAGTCGCTCTCTAAACAGTTAGAGGAAGCCAAAGAGGGTAATTATCATTATTTTTTCAAATCATAATATCTGGGTACATTTCTTTTGGTATTTGCTCATGTTATCTATTGGTGCCAAAAGCTGGAAAGAGAACAACGACCGACGCTACGGTGGAGCAAGTCGCTAAGGAGAGAGATGAAAAAGAACAAAAAATTCAGGTATTATTAGACAAATCGTATTTTTTAGTTTGTAGCTCCTGAGTTCTGCTTCATGTGTTTCTGCGTCTTTTTTCTTAAGACACGTGGACTTTTGCTGCAGATATTGGATAAGTATCTGAAGAAAAAGGATGAGGAATTAACAAAAGAGAAAACAGAACGCAAGTCTGTTGAGAAGGTATTTAAAGACGCCTTGGCCAAGATTAAAAAGGTTCGGTTCTCTCCAGCCTCACTTCTGTGTCTTGTCGCATTTATAGAAACTTGGTTCTTCCAAACTATCCACATAAAAAACTTGTCGCATTTTTTTGGTTACTAATAAGTTATGATAAGTTTGTATTTTTATTTATGTTTAGATCTAAAACTTAACTTTAAGATAAGTTTAAAAATATTTGAACACTAAAAATTGGCATATTATTATTATGTAAAATGACAATAATAGTTTTTTAAATTTACATGTATATATTCATATCGGATCTTTAAATAATATTATAGATGGAAAAATGATATTCAAATTAAATAGAACGTATAATCTGCATAAAAATTAAAATTATTATCATTCATAAAATATGAAAAGTATTAATTACCATACAGAATACTCTATTTTTAGTTTAAATTAAAGGTCAATAGAAAAGACTTGTAAATATATTGAAATGCAAGGGCAGAATCCTAAATTTTTTAAATAGGATTCTGCTTTAATAGTATAGATGAAACACACAATTTCTTTATTAATAAAGCATAAAATTATAAAACTTTACTAAACCACTTGATCCTCCATTGCCTATATATCTTTCTATACAATTAATAAAACACAACGTTTAATCTTATTATTAAACCATACAATTGCAAACCATTATTACGAAACCAAAAAAGTTTGAAATAATCCTCGTTTCACCCTTAATATTATCAAACTATGCCACTGACTTTTTATAGCATCACTTTAAAAGAAATAGAAAACCAGCGAAATTGTAGTTTTTTTTTTTTTACGACAAACGGTTGTTACATCAGTCAAACTAGAGGTGGTCTGGGAATTCAAACCATGTGCAAAATTGTAGTTTCATAGTAAACCAAATATAGCCTGATTCATAACTCAATTCAATAATTTAGCAATTTTATATGTATTTCCAAACCACTAATTTCTCGGTTTAGTGGTAACGACAGAATCAAATCCAACCTTTTGAAAATTCAATGGACTACTTTTTATACCAAGTTTGTATATCATACTAATTTTTGGTTCCTATTTTTGTTACATTTGTGTGTTTCTCGGTTTTTCTTCATAATATTTACAAACCTTTTTTAATAATATTTTTGTATTATATCCAAAATATATTTAAAATTCTTAAATTGATTGGTTAACATAAGAAGATATTTTATGTCCATGCACCAAATCTAAACTTATTACTTCGTAGCGCAATTAAATTATTTAAAACATCTTTCCTATTTTAAAGCCATTATCATAACTAAAAGGATAGAAATCTTACTAACAATGACTTTCGTATTATTGATTTAGCTAATAAAATGTATATATTGTTACTTCAAGATTCAAATCCAATTAATTGACACACAATAGTCCTTGCAAATCATGTTTGACTTACCTTTTATTCTTTTAACAATAAACTAGATTTTGAACCCGCACGTCCGTGCGGGTAATTTTTCATTTTCTAAATATAAAAATTTAATATATGTTAACAATTTTATTTTCTGTAAAATTTATTACATAATTTATGAATGTTTAATCTTTTTAAAAGGTAAATAATATTTTAGTCACTCAAATGGTGAATGATATTTGATTTATTTATCTAAATGATTTTTAAAAAAAAAAATATATATTAGTTTACCAATTTAATATAATTTTATATGTAATTAATTTATTATTTCTGTTTTAATATAGTATAGACTATACTTATAAAATTTATAAAATTGGCATATAGTATATTATATTTTGTTTATAATAAAATTTTAATTAAGATTAATGTATAGTAATATTATACTAGTAATTACTAAATTAATCAGTTAATTAAAAAAATATTTAAATTTTAAAAAGATTTTGTTAGATTTTTCTCAACAGATTTTTTATTACTAAAACTAAAATTTAAAATTACAGTTAAAATAGATTTGTTATTAATATCTTTATAATTATTTAGAAATGTTAAACTTATGTAAATAATCAAAACAATGTAACTAAATATATGGACCTAGTATGACTATTCTATAGTAGATAAAAATGATACTTCTGTTTTAATAGAGAAGAAGAATGTATATTTATTTTACAGAACAATAAAAGAATGTATATTAAACCTAATGGGATAAATACCTTAAACTATGCATTTCTATGGCCCAAATTATAATTAACTTTTCAATTGTGTTTTTAATGATTGTCATTAATTTTTTTCTGAGAAAAAATATTAAAAATCTATAGTTACATGTTTTCAAGGTATTTTTACTATATTTAGTAACAACATAAAATCCACTTGGTTAATATAGATTTCGTAATACCATTTTAAACAATATTGTACATTATATTAAATAAAATGAACATTTATAATTTAGTTAGGTAATTATGTATTTTTAATCTTTATTTTTATTTAATAATAAATGTAATAAAAAATCCGCACCCAATACCTTATTAGCTCACATGTTCCCTATCTCTTTCTCAGGAGAAAACAAAAGTGGATGAAGAGCTGGTTAAGCTCGAGAGGTATCAGACGGCATTGGCTAATCTCTCTGAAGAAATGGACAAACTGAAGCAAGCGGATGGAAATCTTCCAGAGGTAACAAGTTTTTATATTTCTCTTGTTGTGGATAATATATAGTTTACGTTTTTTTTTTCTTCGCATTTTGTAAATACATATACATATGCATCCACATATATTATTATCATGTTCACTCATTAAATGTGTTCGAAACCCTATTTTTTTCTTCATTAGGGTACTTCAGCTGTCCAAGTTCTCTCTGGAAGCGTATTGAATGACCAAGCCGCTGCCTATTTATCAGCGGTTGACTCTTTTGAACGCATGGCTCGTACTATTGTCCTCAATTCTCAAGGCAGCACCAAATCTACCGATATGGTTACTGAAGCTTCCCCTGCTACAGTTGAGCCTTCAGGCATTGGCAGATCTTCTTCGTCAAAAGCACCGGTGGCAACTACCCAGCAGCAACCCAAAGTGAAGAGATTGACTTTGCAGAAACCAAACGCTGAACTCCGCAGAGGGAGGATTATTCGTCCCCAGCTTGGCAAACTAGAGGAACCTCCTCAAGTTGATGCTGAGATGCCAGAAGCTGAAGGAGCTGGTGGTGAAGGAAAACAGTCTTCCTCCCATGTTACAGAGAGCCAAGGAACCACAATTGTTCCGCCTGTTGAGACACAAGTCCGTAAACGCCAAGCTGAGTCGTTGGCTTCTGAGCCACAGCAAGGGACTCAAGGGGAAACCAGTTCCGAGATTGCACCACCTGCGTCGAAGAAGCCAAAAGGATCCGAGTCACAACCTGATACTGCTGAAGGTCAAGAACCTCTCCAAAGAGCCAGAGATGGATGAAGCAATGGATGCTACTACTGCCGCCGAGGATGACAATGAAGAAACAGAAGCAGAGTCTGCAGATGAGGAAACTGTGGAAGAAGCACAACAAGAAACTGAAGCTGAAGAAGGGCAGGATAAAGCTGATGATGAACCAGTAGAAGAAAATCCATCAACCGAGACAGAAACTATCCCTACCGAAGAAGAGTTTAAGGATCAGACCGAACAAGAGAACCAAGATCCTCCGACAGATGTGGAATTTGATAAAGAAGAAGGAGAACTCGATCTAGATACACTGGAAGATCTTGAAGAGACTACTGATGTAGCTACCACACCCATGCAGTCACCTATTAGGATGGAGACAACAATGGAAGAAGCTGAAACAACCATTGAACCACCACTAGAAGATGTTAAAAACGATTAAGGAGGTGATGTAGTTCCTGAAGAAGCCTCTGATAAACCCAACGATGGTAATAATCAACAAGTAGCAGAAACCGATCTCAAGCCAGAGACCACAGTAGCTACAACAACCTCTGGATCTGCCACTCCACCCACTTCCTCTGCTCCAGAAACTGGTGAAACGAAGAGAAACAAATCTCAAGTTGCAGAGCCCACAGTCGCTAAAAGTGTCTCAGCATCTGCAGGTGGTGCAAGTAGCGAAACTCCAGAAACTACTGAAGAAACGAAAAGAGCAGCAGCGTCGCCAAGTAGAACAATTAACATAGCTGATAAAGCAAAGGAGAAAGCAGCAATAAGACAAGCCGGAGTAGCTGCTGCTACTCTAGGAGGAGGAACCCGAACTCCTTCACCAGCCAACCGAGCTCCTTCACCAGTCCCTCCTAGAGGTCGTGGTCGAATTTTAAACATTCGAGGAGGCAATAATCGACTGATTACTCGTGGTGGCCGAACCCAACGTGGTGGACATGGACCTCCCCCGAGCCAGCCTTGATCTCTTCTGGCCTATTGTTTCATCATTTTCCATCTTTCCTATGCCTTACAAGAGTTAGTCTCCTTGAAGAGATCGTAGAGAACTCAGGTCATTGTCAACTCCTTTTCTACTTTGTTTTGTTGGTATGATTTTCAGAGATTTTCACTATAAAACCAAATTCTATCATTGCCAATGATTACAAATTTGCAACATTAACAACAAAATAACAGAAGAAGAAACCAATCACTTACAAAAATCAAAGCAATCCGAAACAATCGGACGGTTTATGGTGGGTGACTTGAAAAAACACAAACCAAAAAATAGAACAGCATCTTCTAGTCAGTTCACATCCCCTGTCAAGTCTGTGTTTCGATTCTCTTCGACTGTATTTTGATATCTCAACTGTTTGGAACTCAGCAACCAAGTAGCCTTCATCTTCTTTCTTCTGTGATCAAAAGCATAAACAATATATAGAAGAAGAAGAAGATGAAGATGATTACAAAGATCTAAAAAGGACCTTAGTAAACCTTAAGCTTCTTTTGTTATTCTCAAGTTGTTTATTCTTTTCATTGTTTTGTTGTGATATACCATACCAGTCTGTTATCAATGTCTCCTTTTCAGCATATTCTCCCCCAATGTGATTAGTCCCCTCGTTTAGTTTGTTTTATTGATCATTGAGAGATGCTGTGTTTTATGTGCAGGTCCAAGAGAACTGGGCGGTGCACGTGATCTTATAACTCAATACAAGCTGTTGCCACACCATGAGTTCTTTTGCAAGAGATCACTTCCTGAGATGCTCATTACCTTCACAATGTGGTGGGCGACACCAGATATTAGAAAGGGAGAAAGAATGCAACTGGATCAGCTTATTCCAAATGCAACGCATAACCGAGATGGAAATGCTCGCATCCAACCTTTTGTTCTAGATGAACTTAAGGAGGCTTTTGAACTTAATGATATACATCTCCTGTGAGAATCTTCTCTCTCTCTCTCTGGATTTAACTCTTCAATCTTTCTCATGGGTGCTGTGATTATATGATTCTGCTAATACTGAAAGCTGAATTTGAAAATGAGACACGCTCTGAGGCTTGTCTGAACTTCTGTAACGTTCAAATCTTTTACTAACCATGATAACTTGAATTACTTCCAAATATCTTCTGATGATAGTCGAGCTAGGTATGAGAATTTAATGATATCTCCATGTTTCTTCTTACAGGCAGAGAAGGAGGGTGCTCTTACCATTGCGTCAAAATCAAAAAAAAAAAAAAGCGAGTCAAAAGACAAGGACAGGAACAAGGAGAAAGATGGGGAACATAAGAAGCACAAGCACAGACATAAAGATAGGACCAAAGACAAGGATAAAGACAGGGATCGCGAGAGAAAGAAGGCAAAAAAAGTGGACACCATGATAAGGTAAGAGAACCCTCTGCTCTTGTTGGTTTCTATCTTTATATTTGATTCTCAAAAGACTTAGTAGTATTTCACTTTTAACTTTCAGAAAAGGAAGCACAACGGGAATGAAGATGTTGATGACGCTCAAAGGCAGAAAAAGAGCAAGGTAGTGGCTTATGTAGGGTAGTAGTAGTAGTAGTTCCCGTAACAAATTTTTTATTTTGGTCATTTTTTTCTCTGTAGCACAAGAGTTCAAAGGTTGATGAGATGGGCACACGATAAAAGGTTTGAGACTGAAGCGGTGGAGACACTCAGATTTTGTATTTTACACATCCAAGTAGATGGAGGTCTCATGTCAGTCCCATCACAAGATAATGTGATATATGTCTTAGTGACTGATATACTGAATACTGCTGATCTAGAGCATTGGAAGCTCAATATTTTTTTTTTTTAATTTGTCAGATATAAAAAAAAAAAACCATCGCTCATTGATCCTATATTTACTCAATTATAATAAACTGGCAAGACACTTGATCGGGTTTGAGTTTGTGTAAAACGTTGATATCAAATGGAATAGCAGCAAAAGATTAAAATCCTATCAGCAAAACATAGCAACGAAAAATTCTCAAATCTCAACACTCTTTTCCCCACCGCTCTGTATCACCGAACTAAGAAAATGCTTTTCATTTTCTGGCGAAAGTCTCTCTCCCTTGTGCTCACCCCCGCGGCAAAAAAACTACATACCCTGCTTCCACCTGAAAACAACAAGATCGATCATTTTGCTGCCTGCCGAATCCATAAAAGCATTATGTACTTCATAATAGGGGTTTAGGGAGCAAAGTACCTGGCAGTAGAAACACTCTCTTGAAGCTGTGCATTGCTGGAAATGACTGAGCCTTGAATAGAAGAACAACCGTCTCCTCCTATGGTGGCATGGGTCCATCACAACTGAATTAACCCCCTGCACTCACATTACATACAAACAGTTGAGTGTAACTTCGTTGGACATGTACACCAGCTGGGGTGAATAAAAGCTCTTGCGTTTACCTTCACATTGGAGCCTATGCGGCACTGTCTCCCAATCACAGATCTCTTGACACACTGCCATTTATCACCCGACTTGAGAGCCTTCTCCAAGCAAGCATACAAACAATGCGGTCCAACCCTGCAACCCCCAAAAAATTGTTAACTGGCGATCAAACCTCATAAAACCAAATGCACTCATAAACTGATCATCCAACTAACCAGCTGAGATATGGGAGTACATCCCGTTTCAGGCATTGAAAAGTAGGTTTTTGATCCCAACAAGACTGATGTGTAAGACAAAAAGAGCATATTGAGTTCCTGCAGATAAGATAAAACTAAACTCTGTTAGCAGGAACGAAGATCTGACCACCCTCTTGAAGGCATGCATATATCCATCTAGATTAAAAATGACGAGAATAATAAGAAACAGTAGTAACTTCTTATTAATATATATGAATCATCATAGAGTCAGGAGATAAACAGCATTGTAGGTCATTTAAGAGCATTACCTTTCCAGCCGCACAGACAGAGAATGCTCTTTTTCAATCGGGTCTCTTTCTTAATCTCAGCCACCTATTACAATCCAATAGGTTAAACCAACAACAAGTTCAAGCATTATCTTGCCACTAAGAAACAAAAAGGGAGAAGTCAGAGGGCGACCTGTGGCTGCTATATACAGTATATGTATAACAAGAATATGTCTTTGGCAGTTAAAGTGGTGTGCAATAGTCCTGAGAGCTCCAGCAGTTCCAACATTCTCTGGAACGGCAGCAACCTAAAGTAAGATATCCACCAGAGTATTGAATAATAATCCCCATAGCCTCACGACAAAGTAAAAAAAATAATAATGCGAAAAGCCTTCCACAGTGAGAAGAGCTGTTAAACCAATGGAGATACTATGGCTCTAATCAAAACTTAAAATTCAGTAACTTGTCATTCATGAAAAACTTAACATGATGTTCTGATGAAATTAATAATAAAAACCCTATACTAAACTAAAAATTAATAATAAAAACCCTATACAAAACTAAAAATTAATAATAAAAACCCTAAACCCTAGGTCAATCTCGTCGAATCTACTCCTCAACTTCAACCTCCTCTATCTCCAGAAGAACCAGATCTCGCGCCCCAGCCCCAGCCCCAGCCCCAGCCTCATCCTCCTCAACCTCATAATACCAGAACCCTTGTGCCCCAACCTCCTCAACCTCCTCTATCTCCATCTCCAGAAACACATGACCCAGATCTTGAACAGGCGCCGCCGCCGCCACCTCAACCTCCTCTATCTCCATCTCCAGAACCACATGATCCAGATCTTGAACAGACGCCGCCGTCACCTCAACCTCATCTCTCTGAACCTCAACAGGCGCCGCAACCTCAACCTCATCTTTCCGGCCCATTACAGGCCCAACAATCCTCTTAAACTTAAAGATTAAAATTAGAAATGAAGTAATATATAGAAACACATCTTGTGAAGTTTTTAGCCGTATGGTAGGAACAGCCATAGATAGGGTGAGACAGATGTCGAGGATGGAGGAGCAAGCGGCAAATAGATCGTTTTGACCGAAACAATATTTCACCACTGAACTGAGGTGAACGTACCACGCCATGAAGAACACAAGTCCAAATCCACTCCATCCATGGGCCTTCTCCATTTCCGAGGAGAAACGCACCAAAGTTACCGCCACCAACCAAGAGCATATACAGCGAACGAACAACGTAGTATTGGGGTAAACCCTATTTCCCTTCTCCACAACCCTGGTGACAAATCCTCTGAAACAATGAAAAAGAATGATGAAGAGAACATAGGGAGCTCCCACAAAGAAGAACACCTTCACCGTAAGTTCCTTCCGCTTCGGATCTCTTATAACCATCAAGAAGCCACTCAACAATGTTACCACAAGGGATAACAATGTGATGCCCAGTAAAACCCTTGCGCTTTCAATAGCCCACACCAAGGGATGGAGTATCAGCCCAAGAAGATACTCTACAGTTTCTAAGAAACTTTTGTCGTCTTTCATGGTAGCTAGACAGAATTAGGGTTTAGAGAAGCTCACGACAGAGAATAGAGAGGGAGATAGGGTTTCAGTTTTGAAAGAGAAGAGAGAGAGAGAGAGAGAGAGTTTCAGACATTAACGGTAAGAGGGAGCTCTGAATCTCCAACGGTTAAGAAGTATTAGCGATTCAGTTCTCTACTAGAGTAGTCAAAGTTTAGATCTTTAGCTTACTCCCTTAGTCAAAGTTAAGAAAATGCTTGGAGAGTAAGTATTCTAGAATGTTAAGGATTAGTGACGTGGCTAGGAGGGAGCAAAGGCACATGGGATGTTGGGTCATGAAGAATGTTTGGGGATGCATTAGCGATTCAGTTCTCTACCAGACTAGTCAAAGTTTAGATCTTTAGCTTAATCCCTTAGAGCTTTTTAGTATTCTTAAGGTAAACCCTTTTGATTATTATTCTTATTTCCGCATTAGGAGATGGCTACGGTTACGTCTCACCAATTCATCGGCTCTTTTGCTTCTCATTCACCTTTCAATTCCAAAGCTTCTCACTTCCCAAAGGACTCTCTCAACCTCCCCATCAAATTCAGACAAAACCGTTTCAAGATCGAAGCAACAACTGCTTCTCAAACTCCTGTTCTCGACACTCTCTTGTCTCCTTCCACCCCTTACAAGAAAAAAACAAGTAAAACTAATGCTTGCTTCCCCCTCATATACTATTAAAGAGCAACAACTGAATCAACTTTTTTTTAATTCAGATGAGGCATCACTGATATTGATTAGGCATGGAGAATCTCTATGGAACGAGAAGAATCTCTTCACTGGCTGTGTTGATGTTCCACTAACTGAGAAAGGTGTTGCTGAAGCTATCCAAGCAGGGAAGAGGATTAGCACCATTCCTGTTGATTTGATCTTCACTTCTTCTCTTATCCGTGCTCAGATGACTGCTATGCTCGCCATGACTCAGCACCGTTGCAAGAAGGTTCCAATCATTTTGCATGATGAGAGTGAGAAGGCGCAGACTTGGAGTCATGTTTTTAGTGAAGAGACTAGGAAACAATCTATCCCTGTCATAGCTGCTTGGCAACTCAATGAGAGAATGTAATAAACAGACAACAACTTCTCTTTGTGTTTTCTTTTATGTGAAGTTTCTGACATGTGTTGGTGTTGAGTTAGGTATGGGGAGTTACAGGGTTTGAACAAGGAAGAAACAGCGGAGAGATATGGGACGCAGCAAGTTCATGAGTGGCGTAGGAGTTATCACATTCCTCCTCCTAAAGGAGAGAGCCTGGAGATGTGTGCTGAGAGAGCTGTGGCTTACTTTGAAGACAAAGTAGTGACTCTAAAAAGATTCGTTTCGTTTTTTTTTTTTTTGGTTTACTTATGTAATCGTTTGTGCAGATTCAACCAGAGCTTGCGTTAGGGAACAATGTGTTGATTGCTGCTCATGGGAACTCGTTGCGGTCTATCATTATGTATCTTGACAAATTAACTTCTCAAGAGGTAGCAAAACAAAAACACAGAATGATGAGTCTTCTTTATTGGTTTTGGAAAGAGCTTAATGTTTGGTTTGGTTCTTTAAGGTTACGAGTTTAGAGCTATCTACTGGTTTACCGTTACTCTACATCTTCAAAGACAGGAAGTTCATGAGACGAGGAAGCCCTGTTGGTCCTACAGAAGCTGGTGTCTATGCTTATACTAAGGTAAAACCAAACCAAACCGAATTAAGTGTTTTGTCTTATTTCTTTATTTTTATGGTTTATGAGTTTGCTGATGTAATGCTTCTTTGTTTCAGAGATTGGCACAATACAGACAGAAGCTTGATGAGACCCTTAACTAGTTTGTTCTTTTGTTTTGTCTTTTACTTTATGAAGAACAGTTCTTAAGATATGTATTAGATACACAAATCACGTTTCATTACATGTTATTTTTCAATCACTCAGAAGCCAATCCAAGTGAAAGTTTCTTACATTATGCTTTTTTAGATTCAGACATTAACGGTAAGAGGGAGCTCTGAGTCTCCAACGGTTAAGAAGTATTTTCCTTGTTCAACAACCATAACACCAACTTCATTAGCTCTGCTCAAATGCTCACAAACACCAATCTCAAACTCAACTTCACCCTTCTCTCCATTACTTAACACAATGCTCTTAAACCCTACAAGCTGTTTCTCCACTCGTGTCCCATCTTCTCCTCCTCTCTCGTGTCTCACAAACANTAACACCAACTTCATTAGCTCTGCTCAAATGCTCACAAACACCAATCTCAAACTCAACTTCACCCTTCTCTCCATTACTTAACACAATGCTCTTAAACCCTACAAGCTGTTTCTCCACTCGTGTCCCATCTTCTCCTCCTCTCTCGTGTCTCACAAACATCAGCACAGGATGTTTCCCAGCCATCTCTCCTTGATTCTCAACCACAACACTCACCTTAGTCTTGGCTACATCGCAGCTTTCTTTTCCCATTTCTGAAACCAGAGCGTGATACCCAGATGGTGATGATCTCATCCTCATGTCTGTCATCTTCACATTCACAAAGTTCTGTGGATACCAAGTCACAGGTAATCTCCTGATAGGTTCCAGTTCGTAGGGAGAACAGAGCAATGTGGATGGAAGCGTGGGGGAGAAGAAACATATAAGTCAAGGATGGTTTACGTGGAAAGCAAAGACTCTGAGTGGAATAGAGTCTTTGCTCAAGACTTCATCATTGTTATATAAATAAGCCGATCGATGCTTCTTTCTAGGGGGCTTATGCTGAATGATGTTGTGAAATCTAGCTCCGTCACTATGAGACATCTTTTATCTTGAGTTTCTGTAATCGTTATCGAAGAGAGTACGTTGGATATTTCCATTTCATAATAATAACAAAAGTGAATTTGGGATTACAGAGAGCGAGAGATTGTGTGTTGATAAGGAGAGTTACAAACTTACTGAATGATGTAATCACGCAAAGATCGAGTCATTGGAAGAAGAAGTGAGGAAAGAGAGGTTAGCTTCTGATGAACTCAGAAGAAAATGTGAGGCACTTGAAGAAGAAGTCACTAACCTCCATCAAGAAAACGCTATAGAACCACCAAAGATAAAACAGGTCTCTCTCTCTATATATCTCTCTACATTAGTGTTGCTAAGAGTCTCAATTCTTTATCAAACTTTTTGATAATGCAAATTCAGGAAGACATGGCAACAGCTGCAGGGAAACTAGCAAACTGTCAGAAAACAATAGCTTCGTTGGGGAAACAGTTACAGTCTCTTGCAACACTTGAAGACTTCTTGGTTGATACAACGAGCATTCAAGTGGCTGCTACAAATGGTGTAAGCAGCAGCAGCAATACAGAGAGCTGGAGAGTACACAAGAATGATACTTACATGGCGAGGAATCATTTCGAGTCCATCAAAGCAAACAAAGAAACATCTTCTTCTGAAGCTGCTTAGACGCAAGTTTCATCAAACAGAGGAGGGAGTTCTGAGAAGAACCGGAATGGATTTGCTAAAGTATTCACTCGGAGTAAAGATGGGATACTTGTACTTTTCTCACAATAATATATCATCTTTTTTTTTGTATTTTTTAGAAATATTTGCTCTGTTGTAACCATATGGTACATTATCACTAGTGATAATTTCAGGTAAGAGGCCATTACATGTCCTTGAAATCTGAGTTTGTCCTCACAGAGGCATATGAGCCTTCTACTTTTATAGAATCTGTGGAGTGCCAAAAAAACACAAATGTTATGGTGATGCTTTGAAATATACAGACATCACACAACTGGGAGAGATTCTTAATGGATCCATGAAAGCCTATTTAGATAAAAGCCCAACAGGCCCATTTAGAGTTAAAACTCTGTTTAGTTAGTTATCTCTTCTTCTTCATCCGCCGGAACCTACCCGCCGTTTCGCCGGCGCTCTGATTCTAAACACAGATAACCTCTCCATGTGGAAGACCAAGACGATATCTAGCTTCATCAGCTCCCATCACGTCTACCTCTCATCAGCAACGACGCGACGGTACTCGAGAATCGCTCCGCCGCAACCGGCGGTTATCCGAGTAACAAACAACATATCACACTTAGGACCTCCAAAGACAGGACCTTTGCCACGTCAGCTCATGTGTTTACCTTCTTTCCCGGGTCATCCGTTACCCGCCAAAAACGGAGTTAAAGGAGATGACGGCCACGTCACGGCCATAAGCTGGGTTAAGTACTATTTTGAAGAAGTTCATGATAAGACTATTCAATCTCATTTCACAAAGGGCCTTGTGAGTCTCTTCTCCTGGTAACTCTTCTGAAAATATCAAAATCTCATTTTGGTTTAATACTCACAGAGGGGAATAATTATTTGCTTCTTTTGTTGGCAGGTTGAGATGGAGAAAGAAGATGGAGTTAGAGCTATGAGGAAGGTTAAAAGTTTTGATCTTTTTATTTGTTCTTGTTGTTGTTTTTTGGTGTGATTATTTTTCTTCTAGGGTTTGAGTTTGTTAGTAGTTGTACACAGGTTAAGCATAACGAGGTGATGCAAGTGGGAGATAGAATCTGGTTGCCTGTTTCAGTAGCTGAAAGTAGAATCTCTAAGAGGTTTGATACTATACCGAGTGGGACCTTGTATCCCAACGCAGACGAAATAGCTTATCTTCAGAGGCTTGTTAGGTTTAAGGTAACATATTGTGGTTAAGCTCTTACAGAGATTGGTTCGTTTTGGTTTTAACATTTTTTTTGTTTGATGCAGGATTCTGCTATTATAGTTCTTAATAAGCCACCCAAGCTTCCTGTGAAGGTAATAGAGTTTCATGGAAGTAAGCTAAGCTGTTACATTGTGTTTTTGATTGATCAATCATTTATCGTTGTTTGTTATCAGGGGAGTGTGCCTATACATAACAGCATGGATGTGCTTGCAGCTGCAGCTTTGTCTTATGGTAACGATGAAGGTCCTAGATTGGTAAACTCACATATTCTGAGTACTGCCGTTTAATTTGGAGAAGTTCTTTTTGTTTTTTTTTTTGTGAAATCTTATTTGAGTTTATGTGTCAGGTGCATCGTCTTGATAGGGAAACTAGTGGTCTCTTAGTAATGGGTCGAACCAAAGAAAGTATAGATCATCTTCACTCAGTGTTCAGTGATTTCAAAGGGAGAAACTCAAGGTGTAAGGTATGAACACTAACACACTACGGCCTAATAGGAAAAAGATTGAGCATAATGTTGTTAATATTGCATAATCGTAGGCTTGGAATATAGCATGTGAAGCGATGTATCAGAAATATTGGGCACTGGTGATTGGTTCGCCAAAAGACAAGGAAGGAATAGTTTCAGCTCCTCTTTCAAAGGTATCTTTCTCATTATACTTTCTGATGCCTGATTCAGGACAATGATTCGACGGAAAAAAACTCTGTTTAGGTGCTTCTGGATGATGGAAAAACAGACAGGGTGGTTTTAGCTCAAGGTTCATGCTTTGAAGCTTCACAAGAAGCAATAACAGAGTATAGAGTGTTAGGACCAATGATCAACGGATGTTCATGGTTAGAACTTCGTCCTATTACTAGCAGAAAGCATCAGGTACTTGACTATTTTCTGATCACTTTTTTTGTTTCTCCCTCTTGATGAACTAACCTTTCTTCTAAACAGCTACGAGTACACTGTGCTGAAGCTCTTGGCACTCCAATAGTAGGTGATTATAAGTACGGTTGGTTCATCCACAAGAGATGGAAACAGATGCCTCAAGTTGATATAGAACCAACCACTGGGAAACAGTATAAACTGCGTAGACCAGAAGGTCTTGATATCCAAAAGGGAAGCGTCTTATCTAAAGTTCCTTTGTTGCATCTGCATTGCCGTGAAATGGTACTTCCAAACATTGCCAAGTTTCTCCACGTCTTGAACCAACACGAAACAGAACCGCTTCGCCCAGGGATCATCAGCAAGCCGGATCTGTTGAGGTCTGTAGCTTCAATGCCTAGTCATATGAAGATCAGCTGGAACATCATGACTTCATATTTGGTGTAGCTTTTCTGATTCCTTCAATTATTAACTTGAGACAGTTTCTGTAATTCCCTCCTGTGCTGCAGTCATTTTGAGAATTTTTGTGTTGTACGTTATAATGTTTTTTATTTCCAACTTTGTCATAATGTTTGATTAATTTAAATATTTTTTTTTCTAGATTTATAGTGTATAAATACTTTTTGTTTAAAACTATATATTTTAAATCTATAGATTAATTTTCATTAGATTATTTTGATGCATATTTATACATCAAAAAAGATGTATAAATATATTTTAATATTATTTTATAAAGTAACAAACATATTTAAATGAAGAGAAAATTAAAGATTTATTTTGTTAAAGTTTGAAAAAATTAGTGGTTGTTCTTACCTATATGGGCTGTATTAAGCATATGTATTGGTACAGGCCGACAAGCAAACATTTGAAAGTTGATGGGCCTATTAGTTACATTTTTAATAATTCGACGTTACGAGCCACAATCAGTAACGTAGTAGAGTGGTCACGTGGCAGTTTTTAATTGGATAAGGTGTGTCACTACCCGGAAAATTACAATTCAACCACTGATGAGTGAAAATTTATTAATTTAGGAAAATACAGAAAAAAAAGAATATTCCGAAAGTTCTCTGAAAAGTCATCGGAGACAAAGACAGAGAAGGAGAGGCGAGAGCGAGTAAAGATGGGATATTCCGAAAGTTCTGATACTGCTTTGACGCAAGTTTCATCAAACAGAGGGAGTTCTGAGAAGAACCGAAATGGATTTGCTAAAGTATTCACTCGAAGTAAAGATGGGATACATTTGGTGATTTAACATAACTTTGGTGGTAGTAGCAAGAGAAACATCTGTTAGATTAAAAGAGCTAACACCTCTTTGTATGTTCCATTTGCAGATTTTGAATTGGTTCCGTAGTTTAATGATATAGTGTATGCAGAGGATCTTTGGTTAATGATTGATGTGTGTTTTTTCACAACTTGAATGATATGGTGTTACTATATATTTCAAAGTGAGTATGTTGCTATGTTGTGATGTCATGCCTACATGATATAACTATAAAGTTCAATGCATTTGAGTACACAACCTGGTTCTATGGTGTAGTGGTTAGCACTCTGGACTTTGAATCCAGCGACCTGGGTTCGACTCCCGGTAGGACCTTATTTTTGTTCTTCATCATTTTCTTTGTTTGCATGTTTTTCATCCAGCTTCGTAATCAACGGACAACTGTGTGTGTGTGATTGTTATGCATGAAACGTTATCCCAAGAAACCCATTATTTGAAGCCTCTAGTTTAATAAGAGGATCTCATGTCTAGCATCTGAACAAGACTCGTTTACATTACTGTTAATGTTGTTTAATTTGTCAATCGTGTGATCTTCAAATCTTTTAGTTAAAATCTGTCTAACTCTGTAACAACAATGTCTTTATATGACAAAATAATCATCGGTTGTAAATGTAATTAAAAATCTGGCAAAGAAAAACACAAACACATTTCCACAATGATCATTATTATAGTTATTACAACTCGTAGACATACAAGGAGAAAAAAAAAAAGAGCAATCGAAGACAACAAAACTATTATTTATCACACACAATTAAAATTTTATTGTTTTATACTTTTTATTCTTTGATAGATATAAAACATATATGATTTAATTGGTCCAAAGTCTTCATGAGTAGAGTGAGAACTTTATAATCTATTTGTGAAACTCAAAAAGAGAGAACGAAAAGGAACGGCAAATGAACTCACAACGACGAAAGCCTGAAGCGTAAGCTAAAGCCTCGAATTGAGAAAGAGTCCTTTCTCCACCACTCCCACGTAGTGATAACATGAACATGTCCACAGTGAGTCCAATGTTTGAAGAATAGTCATCACTCTTTGGTTCTTTTGGCATAACCATTTCTACGACTATCACTTTTCCTTTCTCTGGAAGACTCGACCAACAGTTTTTGAGGATTTTGATACAGTTCTCGTCGTCCCAAGCATGTAACACCCACTGTTATCAATTTAAACCATTTTATTTTGATAAAACAATATATTAGACCTTCATAATTGATATATACAAATACACATATATGTGCTTACCTTCATGAAAATAGCATCTCCCTTTGGAACTTCAACAAGCATGTCTCCAGCCACATTTTGCACTCCTACAACATTTATAGTAATTAGAAAAATACTTTAGGATGCCAGTGAAACATATTCTTGTTGATCCAAAGCATACACGAAAATATTTTACCAAAGTTTCCAAACATATTTTAGAGTTTTTCCTCTTTATATATACTATTTTGTCATAATTTTCTTTACATTATCTAAAGAATTTGACCTACTAAATATATACTATATAACAAATTTGTATATTAGTATCAGTTAATATATATAAAAACTATAGATCATGTTAATTTTTATATAATTTGTTGACCTGGATAAGGAGTGGCATTGGCTACAACCGATGCTAAATCGAAGTTGATGCCTTTAATATGAGGATACATGGAAGTCACCAAACCTAGTACTGTTCCAACTCCTCCACCAACATCCACCAAAGTAGTAACATCTTCGAATCCTTTGTAAACTTCTAGAATCTTTTTCATGACCAGGGTTGAAGATTCCGACATTGCTAGATTAAACATGTCTGCGAATTGTTCATCCGAACCCAAGTATTCAAAGGCTCTCATGCCATGGGCAGAAACAAATGCATCTTTTCCTTCTAATATCACATCCTTGAGATGTGACCTGTGTAAGAAAATATTAGTTACGAATAATGTAAAAGGATTTAACGTAATAACTACTTGTATAACGTACAAAGCCTTGAATATGACATGATTCTGGCACAACATGAAGAAAGACAAGAGAGAACCCGAGCCATCTCTATCTTTCAAGAACAACTTGCAAACCGGTTCGGCTGCGTAAACCCTTTCGGTCTTTCCGGTTTCAACCACACGACATTTCAAGAGCGAGTGGCTAGCGAGTAAGCGCAACATCCGGTCCAGTAGCATTGGAGCCTCCGGGTTGGTGGGTTTGGTAGGGAGACGAGACACTATCTCGGAAGGCGAGAGCCACATGCCGTCCTCAAAGGAAGTGATCGTGTCGATGACTCCTAGCTCCAAGGCAGCTTTGAAAACCATTGGGAATGTCAAGGAGTACACCATCCTCTGGGCTTGCAAGGCAACCATTTCTTGAGAATCTTCTTCTTTGGTCAGAACCGGTTTAGGAGAGTTGGTTAAGGGTTTAAGCAGTTGGTTTGCCATTATTTGTTGTTGGTTGAAAACGGTAGATGATAGATAGATAGACAACAATTAGAGAAATGGGAAAGAGAAGTTTGGGTTCTACATTCATGCTATTATGCCATTTTATAGTGGACAGTGAAGGTAAACTAATTTATTTTTTTCTGTTATACAAGTCAATAAAGGTGAGAATATTTTGTGTTATAAATTGTGTAAGCTCATGTAATTTTTGGTATGTAACTTTTGAGTAAACAGATAGACACAAGAGACTGATTCAAGATTCTCGCTTATGTGACATGCATTAAGACGCGTGTACGTGTAGACTGTAGTCAAATAGAAATTAAAGTTACTTATGAACATGCGTATGTATATTAAAAAGTTGAGAACCTTCCTTTCAGTGAACAAAAAAATGAATTTTCTTTATTCCCTTGCTAAAACAATACATTAATATTTTGTTTTGAACACGGAACAAAACCTCAAATTAGCATAAGACACAATGTCTCAGTTGCAAACATAAGCAGTAGACTGATCCATCTTCTATGTTCATATATATATACACATGCATGCAAAATATATGCTTACTTTCATGAAAATAGCATCTCCCTTTGGAACTTCACTAAGCATATCTCCAGCCACATGTTGCACTCCTATAATAAGTAACAAGTTTGTATATTAGCATAAATTCAATATACAAACTATACGTCATGTTATTATTTAATTTGATTACCAGGATAGGGAGGAGCATTGGCTATAACCGATGCCAAATCGAAATTGATGCCCTTAATATGAGGAAACTTGGAAGTGACTAGACCTAGTACGGTTTCAACTCCTCCACCAACATCCACCAAAGTGTTAACATCTTCAAATCCTTTGTAAACTTCTAGAATCTTCTTCATGACCAAGGTTGAAGATTCCGACATCGCTAGGTTAAACATCTCAGCGAAATTTTCATCCGAACCCAAGTATTCAAAGGCTCTCATGCCAGTTTAAGAAAACTAACTAGGAAATTTGGAAATTGTAACATTTATAGTTGTCTATTAAAATAAAGTATTTGTACTTTGTTATTTATCCTTTTTCTTTTATATAATGAATATAATATATCAAATAGAAAATAACTAGAATAAATCTAAAAAAGTTTTTATCATAAATATAGACTTTAACAATAAAAATGATCAAAATCACTTAAAGTTTTATTAAATATACATTTATACATTTTGGGTTAACTAATCCTAGATTTTTTTGTTTAGAGTTGAGGAGTGGAGTTTTGAGAATAGAATTTCAAAATTTTTTAAAAAAAAAAAAAACTTAAAATTTTCAAATAAAAAGTATTATTTTGGTCATTTAATATTTGAGGTCTATTTTGTGATAAAAACTTAAAGGAGTAATATTTGAGAGAATTATCCTATATCAAAAGAGAAGTTATGATTCTTTTAATGTGTGATAGTTTAAAGTGGACAATCTTTTAAAATGAAAATATGCAGGTATCGGATAAGCCCAACAAGAGACCTAGTATCAATTTGGCCCAAATAATGTCAAGTATTCGGCCCAAAATACCAACCGACGTCGTTTATTTAACCCGACGTATAAACACCCCTGAGGTTTTCTCGAACATTTGCATCGTGCATCGCTCTCCCGAGAGAGCCGACGAGTACATCCGAAAGCTTTACGCCGAGTTGGACAGTGTACGCGCCAAGGCTGATGCTGCTTCCATCACGGCGACGTGCTCGCTTCTCGAGCAGAAGTACCTCTCGCTCTCTCACGATTTCTCCTCGCTCGAATCTCATTTTGAATTGTTAACTTGGTTAAAGATAGTTCAGTCAAAAACAAACTTGGTTAAAGATAGTCTTTACACAGAAGTTAATTATAGATTGAGCTTTCAGTAGAGAGGGATTAACAAGGACGGAGGTTTTCATAAATGATCATGCATGTGTCTAAAGAGAAGTATGAGGCAAGAGCTGTTGGCTACCATGTTTTATAATAGTAGAATACTAGGATAAGACCCGCGCCTTGCGCGGGATGAAGTTATTATTTTTATTATGTTTTGAAAAATGAAACAATAGTTCGGTTTCATTCGGATTAGAGGTGTTCAATCCGGATATCGGGTTTCGGTTCGGCTCGATTTTTTGGTATTTCAATCATTAAAATATAACTAATATTCTAAATCTATATGTACTTCAGTTTGATTTGGTTTATATCCCATCGGTTTTCAGATTATTCAATTTTATACCAAAAAATATAATTATTTAGTTTGAGATCATATTATATATTATACAAATATATAATATGATCATATTTAGAGTCATATTGTCACAGAGTCATTTATTAAAAAAATATTATATATTTAAATAAAAGATAAAAACAAAAAGACTTCTATCATCTAATAAAATGATCAAATCTAGAATTAATATCAAAACACTAAATTTTGAAAATAAAAATAAAAAACAAAACAGAAGCATGAAAGAAAAGTTTTTATATTCTTCCATATTTAGTGTTCATCAAACCAATATGTCTTCGATTGAACATAACTCTGTTTGTTTAAAGATTAATTAAAAAAAGTTGTAAAGAATTTCAACAAATTGTTGTCCATCAAATTTATAATCTTTACTTAAATTTAGTTACTGTTAAAAAAGTAAAAGATCAAAATAAGAAGTATCAGTTGTAATAAATTGTTAGCTATTTACAAATTATAATTATAGTTCAACTCATGTAACAAATAGATATTCATGCGTCGTTATAAATATATACATATTTACATGTTTCAGTTTAATCGGTTATAAATCAAACCATATCCAAATCCTATGGTTTTTATAAAATCACATCCACTCGGTTTGTATGGTATATACCAAAAATAACCATATTATCGATTGTTAATATATTTTTAAAATATAAAATTAAAAAAAGAACTAAGATATTTAAATCATTGATAACAAAATTTTTCAATGTGAAAAATTTAATAATTTTATAATTTATAAATGTTCTTGAAAATTTATTGGAAATTTTGAAATTAAAATATTTATGTAATCTTATATGGTATATAGTTTAATCTGTATATATATATATATATATTTGTTTTATTATTGAATGATAATTTTACTTATATGGTTTTAAAATCATGTATATCTTTTTATAATAAAAATGTTAAACTATTGATCATTAATTTTCAACATAATAAATTTAATAGTTTAGTTATTTATTCTCCTTTTTTAAAATGCAAAATATAACCTATACGAAAAAATATAAAGTTTAGTTTATAGCTAATTTGATTGTTTAATTTATTTTAATAATATAAAATTAAAGAAAAATGATGGAGGATATATAAACTATTATCAAATATTTATTATTAGAATCATTAAGTGTCATATATATATATTAGCCATTTATGGTAATTCCGTAGGTTTTCTTTATGGAAATAAAATAAAATAGTAATTATATCTAGGGGAACAATCATTAAGTGTCATATATACATATTAGTCATTTATGGTAATTCCGTAGGTTTTATTTATGGAAAGAAAATAAAATAGTAATTATATCTAGGGGAACAATCATAAATGCTTATATCATAAATATCATATCATATCATCATATAATATAATTTTACCAACGAATATATCTATCGACATATAAAAATCGAATGTGGACCTACTAATTTTTCAATTGAATGTAATTGACTACCTAATTGACTGACACCTAAGCATGAGGTCCTTTTTAATTATTACAAAATTGAGGTTACAATTTTTTAAATGTTTCTCCTTTAATATATAAGGGATGTGCCATATATGTGTTAATGTGTCGTGTTTGTTTTGTATGAGGGGACAAGATATGAGAAGTTGTCCCGTTACTCTTGGGTTCTACTTCTAATTTTCTATATTCAGAAATTATTAGTCTAAGTAGGAATAAGACTACAGTAAAACTTCTATAAATTAATAATGTTGGGACTTTGAAATTTTATTAATTTATAGAGATATTAATTTACGAAAGTTTCATTTTTTAGATTTTTTTTCTATTTTTATTTCTAAAATAAAAATATTTGATTTTAGCATATGTACATTATTTAAATTTTAAAAAATTTGAGTTTTATATTGTTTTATTATCTTATTTGGTGTATATTTTTATGTTTCATAGAATTGTTACATGGTTTTCGATGTAATTTAACTAAATATTATCAAAATATATTAAAATGTTTAAAAAATAAAAGTATTTTTATAGTAAATATAAAATCCCTAACTAAATATTATCAAAATATACTGAAATGTTTAAAAAAATAAGAGTATTTCTATAGTAAATATAAAACCAACAATATAATGTTAGATTGTAGCTAGATTATTAATTTATGATTTTAGTGGGACCATATATTTACATGGAAGTTTTTAAAATATTATTATCTTATTATTTTATCGATTTGTGTCATATTTTACACCGGCCCAAGTTGGGACCGATGAAATTTATTAATTTATAGAGATTATTAATTTATCGAGTATTAATTTATAGAGGTTCTACTGTATATGGAGTACACGTGCAAATATGCTTTCCATTAAATTTTATATTTGTCTAATCCAGTTGGACAATAAATGTTATTGATCCTTATCCCCTATATATTATTTGACAATCATTTAAAAAGTTGTAACGTTAAGTTTGTAAAAATTAAAAATAACCTCAATCCTATGTGGCATAGCTATTTGACTTCTATTTCAAATCCCAAGAATTCTAGAACATGTGATATAATGTATAGTCTAAAAATTATATTCTCTAGCAATATAATATATCGTAAACTATAGTTGGTCGCATATATCAAATATTTATTGTTTCGCATACTTTCCTTAAATAAAACATACGGAATTACCTGTGATTAAAATTATATGACAATTAATGATTTAAACAATAAAGATTTGATAACAATCTCTATACTTTTTCTCATTTTGTTTATTTATTTATTATTAAAATAAATTACACAATTACATTAATCATATAATAAAAATCTAGTTTTTCTTTTGTGTATGTTGTATTTCGAAGTTTTCAAAATGAGTATAAATTACTAAAATTGTTAAAAGTCTCACATAAACTTTTAGGATCAAGGCTTTAATTTGTTTTCTATATTAAAATATAACTAGATTTTGACCCGCGCTTTGAAAGCGCGGATTTATGTTTGATGCAAACTTTATATAATCGCATTCATATACATGTAGAAATGTGGGATAAAATTATTTAGTTCTTTAATTTCATCAAACATGGTTTTTTTATAAATGCAGAATAATCTTTCGGTGAAAATTTTATATGACTGTATTTTTGTTTTATTTAAAGTAGACATATGCATAAAATCCATAACTCGACGTCTAAACTCAATCTAAACAAAAAAAATTGGATCCGTAACCAGTCAAAAATCTAAAATATATCAAAATGAGTTTTGTAGGGTGGTAAAAAATATATCCAAATCAAAGTGTTATTAGCCAGACCCGAACGAATAACCCAAAAACCAAAAAATCTAGAAAAAATCTAAATCGATCTGAATGTCCAAATTAATCATAAATATAAATATTTGAAACATAAATATCTAGTTTAATATTCAGTTCTATATTTATTTTAAAATGATATTTAAAATTAATTATCTAATTTTAACTAAGTATTTTAATATCCAATTCTATAAAAATAATTAAGGATCTTTCTTTTGTTTTGGTTCTAGATTTTAGATTGCCAAACCAATATAACCCGAATTCGAACGATATATGGTTACTTTATCGGTTTTAGGATGTGTACAAATTAGAACTAAATCCGACATGTTATATTTGAATCTGATCCATACTTACAAACATATCTACTTACATATTATGACACCAATGACGTGATATAAATTAGTTTTGATTCAAAATATTCGACCCGTATCCCAATAGGTACTTGAACTCCCAAACATAACTTATATTAAGTTTTATATTTGTTAAATTAATTTTATATTTGATAAATATTTTGTATGTTTATTGGAATAACCCATAAAATTATAATCATAATCAGTAATAACATGTTTCATCATATAATTAAATATTAATAGTATCTATTATTAATATTTATTTTATAAAATTATCTATATATATATATATATATATATATCTATATAAACGATTTTAAGAATTTATCTATGATAATTATATTATTATGTATTGGTGAAGGTTTGAAAAAAATTGTTTATTATTATTTTGTGTATCAGTTACATATAATTAAATGTTAATTTATTTATATCTTAATGTTTTAATTTAGATATGTATATTAAAATATAAAATTATTTCATTTTTTAATATTTTATGGTAGTATTTTGTTATTCTGTAAATGTAATTCATCTAGTTTATAATGTATAAAGTAGATTAATTTATATTATAATTATTATTTTATGTAATATTTAGTTACAAATATGAAATATTTATATATAAATGTTATAGAAAGTTAGTTCTTATTCTATAAATAAAAATGAGTTAATACTCATTTATAATTTAATTTTATGTTGTTATTTAATAATAACTAAGTTAGTTATATGTAACATAACATAAAATTAAATAATTATAATGTTTTGAGATAGACTACTTGCAAGTAGATAAAAAGTGCTTTTGTTTTAATAGTATTAATATACTAAATGTTGGTATGCATAGTCATAAAGAATATTATTCTCTCTTTATATCATGCATATGTAATAGAAAACGTGAATATAATAATGTAGATACGTTTTGATATATGTTTCAATCGATTGATTTGTAATTGGTTGAAGATTTTAAAACATTTGGTGATTGATTTTGTGTAGGATTGGTAAAATAATAAATATAACATTGATCTGGGCCATTAATAATTTGGAAACCCAAAACAATATAATGGGTGGGTAAGAAGTATGACAATATTAAGTGTAATGTTGGGAACGAAATTTTAGAGAAAAAAATACTAAAACGATAGAGTTTATGGCAGTGGCATAGTAATGTAATTTTTGTGTAACTCTTAGGGCTAATTCCATTTTGTACTTCTATCTTAATAGTTTAGATAATTATAAGACCATATGAAGAAATAATTTTAGTTTATATATATATTTCATATCGTTTTAATTAAACTATAAATCGTATGAAAATACATACTTATATTTTGATTGTCTTCAACATATATTGAAAAGTTAATATTTTAATTTTCAAATATGTCATTTTAAAAAAAAAGTGATTATAAATTATTGAAACTACTAAACATCTCACATTAAAAAAAATCGTTGGTGTAAAGTTTTGTTACACAAATATGCAAATAATCATAAAATCATATGAGTAAAAACCTCATTTAATAAATATCAATATTAGAAGTGTGCCATATTACTATGTTTTTATCATTTAAATTTAATTATATATCATATACAATATATAAGATTGATTATTTTGATTTATTTACGCTAATTACGAATAAACAAGTGTGATAGTTAAATTTATATGCATACGTCAATTTATTACATAATAGTGACTGATTTCGTAGTTATGTAATATGTATATCTATTATTTTATTATTTTATGATATGCAGAAAATTATAAAATAAATTATAAATATAAAATACTTATTGTTCATAAAGTGCAGATCTTAACCTAAGTATGTATCTTTTTAATTATTTTAAATCTTAAGTATTTTCTAAATCCTAGGTCAAAACAAATAAACGAAATGAGAATAAACTTCAAAATAAATATTTATATCAAGTAATAACGAAAATATAAAAAAACACAACAAAAGAAAAATTTGAAGATAAATAGGATTAACACGTGAACGTAAACTTCTCATAACCATAATTATTTTTTAAATGGTTAAATCATGATATAAAACTGAGTTAATTTTTAATTTGTTAATTTTTAAATTTGTTTTTACTTTTTTAAATCATTATGGCTATGTTAAATCATGACCATAATTAATTTTAATTTTTTTCTTTGTATTTGACAAACTTAAAATACTGTTTTTAAAAATAATTTAAAATTTAAATTATTTTTTTTAAAAATATTTAAAAATAATAATTTGTAAAAAATATAGTTTTCTAATATTATTATACAAATAAATAAATTATATTAAATTAGTTTTGAAACTTTATATATTTTAAATGCAATTATTTTACCAACTGCTTCTTAAAAAAACATTAGGAAATTTGCTAATACTCTACCAATCAAGCCCAATGACACTCTGTTTATTTTCCATCACTCGAACAATCAAAAGTGAAAAGATATATGAAATCAAGTCTATTAAATTCTAAGATTTGATCTACAGTTCTAACTACAATTGTTTCTGATCCTACGTATAGATTATTATTTAAAACTTCCAAACTTCTAAAATTTCAAATACATATAAAAATCATTATATGTAAATTTTAAATTTATCAATACTAAAATTTTATATTTTAATTACGTATATTCACCCTGCGCAAGGCGCATGTCTTATCCTAGTTAGTTATTACTTCGAGACTAATATACTAGGGCTTAATCAAACACTATTAAAAGGAGAATAATAGCAACAATCTGGTGGAGTTTGAGAATCTCATAGTGGATTGCATAGAAATAGGGAATCAGAAATAACTAACCGATTGAATGATTTTTGTTATTTTTTTTTGCTGTCTTTTTTTTTTGTAAAATTGGTCATGTGACTTGTGATTTAATATATAAAAGATTTATTGTTATTCAGTATTATTATCCATTTTAATATTTATGAATCCGAATTAGGCGTGTGCATTTGTGTTTTTGGGTTAGGTTAGAGCTATTTCTTTTCAGGTTCTATTTTGTTTTAATCCTAGACATTTGAATCCAATTAGACACTTTATTTTTTTTTATTAAAGTTAGGATCCGAATCATTTCAAGTATATAATTAAATATGTCGAATGATTCTGATCAAGTCACATAATTAGATTTTTGTTTTGAAACACTCTTTTTTAAACATGTCACATTCTTAGATATTCATGTATTTTTGGGTATAAATTAGTTATTATCGAGTCGAGTATATTTGGATATGGTTTTTCCGGTCCCGAATCTATTCGAGTATTTTTTTTGGTTATGGTTCTTTCAAAGAAAAGAATTTTGAACTCAATTAGATATTTGTAAACTTTGGTTGGGTTTCAGTTCAAAATCGCCATTACCATTCAAAATTTGATATCTCTGATTTACAAGATTTGAAACCATTTAGAATTGAAACCCAACCAGATATGAAATCTTAAATTAGAGATATACCATTTAGATTAAACCCAACCAAATTCTTAATACAATTAGAATTGAATCCAGAATTTGATATCTCTAATTTGTTTCAATTCTCAATTAGATACTTGTAAACGTTTAATATGATATGAAATCTTAATACCCAAATAATTTTATATCTCTAATTTAAGTAAAAATATTACAAATTTACAATATTGTGTAGTTAAATTATATGTATACATAATAATTTTAATTTCAAATTAGTTATGATATTATCACTAAAGAATAAATATAATTCTAATTGTATTAATATATTTATTTTACATTATTTTGTCTATTAAAACCACACAACTTTTTTTGTTATCAAAACCGCACTATTTTTGTCTAACAAATCCGCATTTATCCCACAAACCATACAAACCACAGTTGGACCACAAACCGCACCTGGTATAGTACCAGAACCCTTGTGCCCCAGCCTCAGCCTCCATGTCATCCTCCCCAGACTCCTCTATCTCAATAACCTTAAACATTAAATTGCCAATTTTTAGATGATTCACAGGAACAACAACATACATCGTGAGACAGATGTCCAGAATTGCGGCGCACGCAGCGAATAGATCGTCCCGACGGAAAACATACTTCACCATTGAACTTAGATGTATATACCACGATATGAAGAACACAACTCCATATGCGCTCCATCCATGCGCTTTCTCCATGTCCGAGGAGAGACCCACCAAAGCATTCGCCACCAACCAAGTGCACATGCAGCGAACAAACAAAGTGATGTTGGGGTAAACCCTATCTCATGTCTCGACAACCCTCGTGATAAAATCTCTAAAACAATGAAAAGCTATTGTAAAGAGAAGATATGGAACTCCCACAAACAAGAAAGCCTGCACCGTCAGTTTCTTCCGTTTCGGATCTGTCATCACCATCAAGAAGGCACTAACCAACGTTACCACAAGGGATAAGAACGTAATGCCAAGTAAAGCCCTTGGACTTTCTACAGCCCATCCTAAGGGGGAGAAGATCACCCCAAGTAGATGCTCTAAAGTATCTAAAAAATTCATAGTCGCAAGAGTGAAAATAAGAGATGAAGAGAAAGAGAGGAAAGTAATAATATAACTAAGAAAAGAGAGAGATATAGGGTTTAAAGAGAGAGAGAGAGGGAGTGTGAGTTTGAATCTCCAGTCTCGTCAAACTGTCACTCTCCATGGTTACTTTTTGGTCAAAATCATGATTAAGTAGTGACCATGGTTAACTCTACTGTTTTTTTTTGAAACACATGTATCAGAGCAGATTTAGGTTGTTTCTAAACTTGGATCTCAAGCAACGATGTACAGTTACATGCGGGGCTTTTTCTCCATTTTTATTATTAACTCTATATCGTTCTTGAAAAGGTTGTTAGGTCATGCAGACAATACAGAGTTGAGACATAAAAAAATAAGCAGATGGATTTTTGTCATTGAGACTCTTTTTGCAACTAACTTTAACTAGGACCGTTTAATAGCATGTGTAAGTAGAGCGGTCGAACATGGCCCCAAATATAAAAAATAAAAAAAAAATAAGGAAAAAATAAAGAAAAAATAAGAAAAAATTAAGAATTTTTGAGAAGTATATAATAAAATTATGATATTTTTTTTTTAAAAAATTAGATATATTGCTAAATTAGAACTTATAGTTTTAAGGAAACATCAAACATAGTTATTAACTTTTTAAAAAATTTTATTAAATCATAAATATATCATTAATTTTTTTTTGAACAGGGTCTAAAATTTATTTGAGACGATCCTGACTTTACCATGACCATCTCTGTTGGTTTTGCTCATTTGTAGTATTAATGAATCTTCTAATTTAGGCTTCCTGGATCAGTGTATGTTCTTGAAGGCATCTGAAATGACACTACAGAATCTGAATAAAATCCACAATCACATATATATAATATATACATGAAGCCTATGACATAACCAAATAATGTAATAGTAAATCCCTAGAGTGAGCTTTTTACTTTATGAGCAATCTCCATTCCTCAAGCTTCGGTATAGATCCAAGTAACCAGATGATTCTGGTCTGATAAACCTGCAATGATAAAATTGAACAGTGTTGTGAATATACTATGCAAGGTCCTAATGTCTCTGATGCTTACACTATCTATCAACGGTCTTCCTGGTCCGTTATACAACTGCTCTGGCTAAAGGTAATTGTTGATTCCTACAAACTACTTATGTGTTTGACAAGAATACTGTATGATCTGTAATAACCACCAATGATGTTAAAAACAGATACATTCAGATAGAAATCAAACTGTATAAGACTGATTCAAGATTCTCGCTTAGTGACATGCATTAAGACGCGTGTACATGTAGACTGTAGTCAAATAGAAATCAAAGTTAATGAACATGCATATGTTTAAAAAGTTGAGAACCTTTCTTTCATTGAACAAAAAAAATGATTTTTCTTATTCCCTTGCTAAAACTATACATAAATATTTTGTTTTTGACACGGAGCAAAATTTCAAATTAGCATAAGACACAATGTCTTAGACTGATCCATCTTCTATGTTCGTTCTTTTGGTTAGAGTTAATTAATAAAAATTTCAGCCTCATAATTTGTTTTTACTTTTACCACTATCAGCTAAACCATTCAAACAAAAGGACGATTAACTTTTACCACAAAGGGACCACCAGATACAACACTAACCAACAGCATATGCTCGAGCCTTTGATCGAAACATCAAAGTGTATGACTAATAGGTTTTTATTTGATCGAAACTTTTATTAGAGTTCAAATGTCAGAAAGAGAAAAAAAGCAAAACAAATAAAAAAGAAAAAACAAGGCTTTTACAGCTCGTCCTTGGCGGCCGATTCTTCAGTCTCCTTATGTTCTCCACTCTTAATAGTAGTTGAAGACTTTTCAGAAGCTGGCTTGTTCTTCTCAATGAAGCTTATGAAGTCTTCCTTTGTCCTGCTTCCATCGTACAATACAACCTTTCCATCAGCAGATCTGAAGTAAATTGTTGGGAAGCCTTTCACATCAAATGTATCGCTTGGGATATCATTCGCGGTTGCATCCTGTACACACACACACACGGACATTTGTGTTTAAAACCGACATCATCCAGTAAGAACGACATGAAGAACACAAAAAAAAAAAGAGGCTTACTAGTTTTGCTATGATCACACTTGGGTCGTTCTGGAACTCCAAAGCCACTTCGTCCAAGATTGGGGCAAGTTTTTTGCAATGTCCACACCATGGTGCATAGAATTCAATCAACACTGGCAGATAATATTTGATGTTTTGTAAGAAAAATTCCAAAGGAAAATTGTATGAAGAATTTTTAAAAGTGCTCACCATTCTTTCCAGACTTGAAAACGATGTCGTCAAGGCTCTCAGCTACAACAACCTTCACTGGTTCGTTGTTCTCAGCTGGGATAGGCTCAGATTTTACGTGGGCAGCAACTTTCCCGTCCTGAAGGAAACATGTGCGTCTTAGGTTAGGGGTTATATTGATAAAAATTCACGAGGATGTGTGTAGAGAGAATGAAACCTTGAAGTCCTTCATCCATGATTCAATCTGGTCAACCACAACGTTTGCATTCAAATACTTCTTGCTGTCAGGAGTCTGGATGATGATGAGAGGAAGTTGGCTCTCTTCCAGTCCAAAGTACTGTTAAACAGATACATGATATGAAAAATTAAGCTTAGTGATGTGTGTAAACTGCATCAGAAGGAAATGATTAAGGAGACGAACTAAAAAACTAGTAACCTGCAAAGCGCCTTGGCTGTTCTCGGCATCACCAACAAGGAAAGCAAGATCTTGTCCTTTGTAGGATGTAGCAACTTCACGGAACTTTGATTTTAGAGATTCAGCTGTTTCTCCAGTGAAGTTAACGAACATCATTACCTGAATTTCAAAACATTAATACCCATCAAAACCAGAAAATATCATACAAAACTGTAATCATTTAAAATCATGTTTAAAGCAGAACAAACAGATCCTTCAAGAAATTCGTTATAACAAACTCGTTGACACTATAATAGAGAGTTATGATTGATCTATAACCCAAATTCATCGAATATGCTATATAATCAGAGCTTTTTCCATAGGTAACCATGAACAAATTGTCCATCTATGATAATGGCAGGGCTGTCAACGAAATGACTATTACTAAAACAGTTCTAAAATAAATTTTACCTTAGTGGCAGGGTTCTCAAAGAATTTGGAAACATATGGGTGGTTGGTTGGATCTTTATCAAAGACAGTAACAAGAGGAATGCTTGATCCTTTGACAAACTTCTCCAGAGCTTCGCCATTGAAATCCTGAATTCATTTTTGATAAAGCAAATTTAGCAATCTGCAACATAATTGCGTATAACAAGGCTACTCATTGATGCTAAAAGTACAAAATTACAAGTTTCTTCTGTACCTTGGAATCAACAAACAATTCATCGAAAGGCTTGAATAGCCTCACGACAGGTCCTGCCACAGATGAATCTCCACGAGGAAGAAGCTTGGCATCCACAGTGTGTGCGAAGTTATAGTCAGCTCGCAATTTCTCAGCAAGGGCAATGAAAGAATCAAACTCCTCGCCAGATAACTTAGGGAACACACCAACCTAAGACAAAACAAAATAGATAATCATTGATTGCAATTACTCGATAAAATAAGGAACAACATGAGAGGCACTGCACTTACGGCAACCACATCCTTTTCACCAATAACCTCAGCAGCACCATCAGCTGACTTAATCTCAGCAGAAGCAGGTCCACTCTGCTTCTTCACGTAAGTTACAATACCCGCAGATTCACGAGGTCCGTTGTAATCTTGAACTGACTTTCCACCATTCCTCAGAATCTTGATAGTTGGGAAACCTTGAATCTTGTACTCGTTCGCAATCCCTTTGTTAGACTCCTCACTAGCATCAATCTTGGCGAGGAAGATGGGAGGGCTATGACTGCTCAACTCTGCTGCAGCCTTCTCGTACTGTAACCACATAACACCAACGTTAGTCATCATAAGCGCTTGAATCTAGCGATATAAACTTTTTATTCTTCTAAATATTTAAACGAATGTAATACCTCAGGAGCAAGGCTCTTGCAGTGACCACACCTGAAACAATATTAAAACGAAGATTCGTAAGTTATTCTCCTAAAACAAATTTGAATTCTAAGATCCAGTCACTTAAATCTCTACTCGATTCATCAAAACAACAAGCTAATGGAAGTGAATCGTTCTTAATGTCATATGAAACTGAATCAAACATCATCCTCTCAAGTTATCATCCAATAACAAATTTGAATTCTAAGATCGAAACACTTAAATCTCTACTCGATTCATCACAACAACATACTAATGAAACTCGAATCGTTCGTAATTTCATATGGAAACTGAATCAAACATCATTCTCTCAAGTTATCATCCAATCACAAATCGAAATCACTTAAATCTCTACTCGATTCATCAAAACAACAAGCTAACGTAATCCGATCAGCTCGATACACGATCTACGTCAACAGAGACTAAACAAACGGAGAGAATCAGATTTTACCAAGGGGCGTAGAACTCGACGACGATGAAATCGTGCTTGCTGATAGTATCGGTGAAATTAGAGTGATCGAGAGTCAAGACGAACTCCTTCGTCTCCGTCTCCTCGCTTCTAACAGACGAAGCGAACAGAGATAACACTAAGATCGATAACATCGCGAAGCCGTTAGACGCCATTATCGCTCTCTCTCTCTCTCTCTGTACTATCGTTTGTACGAATATTCGTTATGGTGAAGCTATGAACGAGGAGAGATATTTATATTAGTTTTTTTTTTACACTTATAGAGAAGTGAAATTACACGAAGACGCTGAGCTCTCAATGGTCAATAATACACGTGTCTTGTTTTGATTGGATACACCTCGTCATTGTTTGTTTTTTAACTGTCATTGTAGTGATTTTTGACTACAAGGAAGGTCATTAAGATTTTTTCAGTATTTACTTTCCATAACCATCAGTCAGAAAATCATAACGGGGACTAGACAAATTTGTCTACATCAAGGAAAACCATTTCTAATTGATTTGATCTTCTTTTAAAAATCCTCTACTTGTCCGTTTTGTTCGGAGCAAGTCAACATAATAACAAATTGCGTTTTAAAAATGAATGATTATATCTGTTAAATGGAGGTTTGACTTTTATAAATTCGATAACACTCTCACAGATCATGCCTTAGCATGTTCTCTCCATTTCTCAATATGTTGCCATATTGCTGCACAATGGCAACATTGCATTGTATCTCTCTACTTAAAAATATGTTACTCTTAAACTAAAGTTTTAAGTGTTGTCATTGTAATGTGTTTAAAGGCAAAGAGGTTATCTAGTTTGTATAGATTATTCATTTGTGTTGGTTTTTGGAGAAGTTGTAGATTCTTCCATTACTAATTGAAAGTTGGTTTTAAAACTAAGGTTAGTGGCAACTAATACCCCTAACTTTATATGCGGTAGGTAACCTCAATACTCAATAACAGACTTAGTAATGTAGCTGTGGCCTAAGCCTGTAAATGATCAAGATTTTGTAGTTACTATTAGGCTAATATAAGTTGAAGTTGTGAGAAAAAGACAGAACTAACACTGTGTAATGAATGGAAATAACATGTAGAACACAAACTACAATATACGAGATCAATACTTCTCAAATCTTGTTTTTTTTTTTACTTGAATGTGGAATCTATATGAACCTATATCTAATTTTCAAGTAACAAAACTTCAAAAGATTTCAAAATGTGGCTCACTCTCCCTATTCAAGAAGAAGTCTGAGGATGTTGAAGTCTAACAATACCATGAGCTTTAACAACCTCTACGTTGAATTTTCTCAACGCATCAAAAACAGGACCCAATCCAACTTTCAAGGTACTACTCGAAGAAGACACGAGCTTCACAGTGTTTTCTTTACGTTTACCTCTCTCCTCCACCTTCTTCCTCATGGAATCCAAATCCACTTTCAAATCATCCAACACCGACACTCCACTCTCTGACCTCCCTTTCGAAACCACACTCCTCTTATCAAACTCCACATGATCTCTACCCTCAAGTTCTGCTGCTCTGACTCTCTGTTCTTCTTCCTCTTGCTTCTCCCATAGCTCGTGTAAGCTTGAAGCGAAACTCTGCATTGCATTGCTCACTTTCTCTCCAGATACTCTCCCCATTGCTTCTTGCCAGTCTTTGCATATGGTAAAGATCGGTGGTGCACCGATTTGTCTAGGTGAGAAAGGAGCGTATCCATCCTCTGTTGCTTCAGGTTCGTAGTGAAGACATTTCGAGAGCCATTGGTTTAGAGAGTGGACGTATTTTTTCTGTGTTTTGACCCATTCGTTGAAGCTGATGCACCAGTCTCTAAGCTCCATCTCAAGATCAAGAAAGGCTTTGGAACTAGAGATGGTATTAGTCTTTACAGATTGAACCTTGGTTTCCATGATGGCTTGGAACTGTTTCTGGTGGCACTTTAGCATTGATCTCCACATTCTCACCAACCTTTAAAGAACAAACATCAGTTTTGTTTTGTTTTTGTTTCTTGCAGCTTACTCTCTGTGTATAGGTATGTGTGGTGAGATGACTTACCCATGAATTAGCTCTGTGAGTTGTGGCTGCAACTCTTCATCTCTAAGTTTATGGATTCTTCTTGAAATAGAATCAACAGATCTTATAGAGATATCTATTTTCATCAGAAGCTTCCTGATGTATGCTCGAGTTGCCTCAATTTTTGTAGCTTCTGCTCCATGAGTGTCCATTTTCTTCAGTGATTTACACTTCTCTTCATAGATGGAACGAAGCTTCTCTTCTCCCTGAAACCAGATCACAATGTCACGAGATGCAAGAATCTAAAAGAGAAATATGAAAGATCAAGAACCTTGACTTCTTTGTAGAGTTTCTTTTCCCATGCATAGAGCTTCCCCAAAGTTGATGAGAGGTTTCCATCACCATCTTGTCCATTATATGCTTTCGCCATTTCTAATGTCCTAGCTGTTAGTTTTATTGATAGTTGTGGCTTAGAGCGTGTGGACGGTGCTACAAGATACATGATTCTTGATAAGATAACTGAAAACATAAAACATTTGGTCATAGTCCAGTAGATCCAGCACCCTCTAGCAGACAGGAGAAAAAAAATTATGCAAGAATCAGTCTATCACCATGACAAAACATTCCTAAGCTTTAAAAAGCATTTGTGCAATGTGATTTTTAAATAATAATTCCATGCATTGTTTTAAAAATCGGTTTAGACGTTCAAACATCGGTCTAGACTCCCGCCTAATTAATAAACTGCCTAACAACCGTCTAGTGATTTTTTGAACATTGATTCCATGTTAGTTTCAAAATGAAGCATCCTCTCATTGAGGAATACTATCAGAATCTCAGAAAATGATTCTGATAAGAAAATGTTACCTTTAAAGCCACTCTTGTCTTTATGCTGATAAGGCAACTTACTGACTTCAAGAAGCAAAGCAACCTCCTTCCCACAAGAAGAAGCAATCTCAAACTCACTCTTAATCTCCTCCACAACTCCTCTAAGATCCCTAGTTGCATGAACCGACAAACTCGAGAAACTACTCATCTTAGAAGACTCAACATCAAAAGAAGAAGAAGTACTCGCTTCCTCCAACTCAAAGCTAACAACACCTTTCTTGTTCCCATACACTTCTGTCTCCATGATCGTCTCTTGTCCACTTGAACTGTTACTACTCTTAACATAATGAAACTCAGACTCAACATCACTACTCCCTGAAAACGTGGACACAGTCTCTGAATCTAATGAGCTCTCAGGCAAAGGCACTGTTTCTTTGTGTTCTTTCACTTTCTCCAAAACTGGTCGTCTATACACTTTCTTGATCACTTCGTGTTCTGATACTTCTTCAAGCTCAGGGATGCCTTCTCTCTCTCTAACTTCCTTCGAGTCAGGGCTGCTTGAGATAGACGCCATACCTTGAGGATAGTAGCTTGGAGCACGAGAACGTGCGTTGCTGTAGTCATACGTGTCGAAAACGTTTAAAAAGTCCCACGTGGAGACTCTAGGCGGTGAAGGAAGAGCAGGAGGTGGTGGTGGTGGCTTTGCTGGAGAAGGAGGAGGATAACCGGAATAATTAGAATTATGGAGATAACCGGAACCGGTTGATCCAGGATTAATGAAATAACCGGGATCCGACGGCTCTACTCGATGATTCTCCGGTTTGAAAACGAACGGTTGAGATGGTGTTGAAGATTTCTTCATGAAATACATTCCTTGATTCGTGTTTTGATTCTCGTTATTGAATCCCCATCCTCCAACCGGATACGGGTATGGATAACCGGGTGGAGGATAGCCATAACCGGGAGAGAATGTTTGTTTTTTTGACCGGTTTAGCTCTGGTTCAGGAGTGGTATCAATATGGATATGATCATCATCATTATCGGATCCATCTTCTAAACCGGATTCAGATCCGGAAGAGAGATCCAAATGCGAACCGTTTTCTTCTTCGATAACCGAATGTGAAATTGAGGTTGAAGAGATTGAACCTTTGTGTTTCTTCGGTTTACTTTCGTCGGAAGGAAGCGTGAGAACCGGAGAAGAAGAAGAAGAAGAAACGTTCTCTTCGTCAACGAAACGTTGGATAGCTTCACCGACGTCACGGAGAGACTGGAGGTAAACGAGGTGAGCGACAGCGAGAGCAGAGCGGTGATGCGACGCCGTTTTGATCAGTTCTTTACGTTCTCTGCAGAGAATCACAAGCTGCTGATCATCTAGTTTAGAACCTCCGCAACCCATGGAAACAACAACTTTCTCAAGAACTCATGTTTCAAGTCTCATTCTTTTTTCAGACACGAAGCTAACATGTCTTCGAAAGTTGTCGGAACAGAGAAAGTTTTTTGTTTTTTTTTGTTTTTGTTTTGAATGAAAGAACAGAGCAAGTTTTTAATAGTTGTTGTCGTGTTGTAAAAAAATTAGAGGAGAAAGGTGATGCATGAGTAACAGCGAAACAAAACAGAAGAATCCATGGCTGCTGCTGATGACGACGACTTATACGAAACGTGAATACACGAAGGAGAGACTGACAACAAGGGGAAAAAAAAAACAAAAGGAAAAGTCGTCGTCTTGCAATTAATTATTGTAACTTTACTGGATTTAATGGATAGAGAGATGTGCGATGAAAGCTGGGCGATAATATTAATTGCAGAATTTAATTGGGGAAGAAGAAAGTGGGAGCAACGAGGAATGGTTAAAAAGGACAAAAAACTGTTTTTTTTTTTCCTTTTTTAATTTATTTCTTCTCTGGAATTCTAGTTCACCGGGAGAGAGTGACAATCAAAGTAGAAGACGACGTGTAAGTATTTTCTTCTCCTTATTTTATGTTCCTTTATAACGCTTTTTTAATGTAAAAGTTAGGATTTTGATATTTATTTCTATCTTTGTGTAGACAACGTGATACTGTAGTATACAGTTTGTACGTATACATCCAAAAGCGGTAGATAAAAAGCTCTACTGTTTTATTACACACAGACAAAATAGATTTCATCACTTGGATTAAGTATAAAATTAGGACAATACAATAAAAATGGATTATAGGTTACCAAATAATACAAATGTAAATAAATTGCATACTGTGGATCTAATTCTTTAAGAAAAACAGCTCAATTACTATTCTATTTTAATTTTTAAATAAGATGGATTAAAGTGATCAAGATTTCACTGTTAAATTTTCTTTAAATAAAATCACAGAATATGTATAATTTCAAAACTTTATATATGAAATGAATTAATTAATTGATTAATTAGTTAGTCAACATATTTTATGGAATTTTCTTATTTTGTAAGCAACAAACCAATTTCATTTGTTTGAGAAGTCAAGACTCTTGGTCTTTTATGTAAGTGTTTACAAATTACAACAGTCAAAGATGTAACTTAGTGGATATCGTCTTCACATCAAATCACATATATTTGAAAGTTTCCTTTTTCACTATATACTGTTTCCTATTTGAATATTGTAAACAATAATGCATGTATATATTTTGAATATTGACACAATAATGCATATAGCATGAGACATTGAGACCATTGGGTGATAAAAGTAGGTCATGTGCCTCCAAATCCCCTTCACATGCACCCTTCTTGTCCCAACTCCAACCCCAAATTACAACCAAATCAATCGCAATGGCGAATTTCGTTTCTATTCTAAAAAATAATAATACTCTCACTTAAACTTGCATGATTGCCCACATGCTTTCGCTTAAACTTATTAATTAGTCCATAATAAGGGGGGAAACAATATAATGATTGTGTTGTTTAGCAATGAGTTGTTTTTTTTAAACTCATTCACTTCACTCAAAATGCCACGTTTCTAGATCAGTTTGGATCTCTCTGAACTCTATTACTATATATGCGTATTTACAAGTTCTTAAAGAAAGTACAACGAACATTACATACATTAAAGTCATGTTATCTATATAGTATACTGTATATACAACTGATCATGTATCTTGTCAGTTCACCATTTTATTAACAGTTATTGCTGTTTTTTGTTGTTGTAAATGCTGAAAATAATGCATTTTTGTTGTTGTGTGCCTTTTTTAAAACAGGTAAGACAGACTGTAACAAGTTTGGTCGTGGGTGTGTCTAATCTGATGCTACAAAACCAGTTTGCATTTATCATATGACATCAATCATATACTATACTACAAAATAAAATAAAAAAGGAAGAAAGTTTCAAAAATGAGGATTGGATATTGAATGAGTCTAACCAAACCGCACCGACTCATCGTAAGCTTATTGCGTCATTAGAGAGGTAGGAACATCGTTTTCCATATAACACCAACTAACCAATTCAAATGCATACATCTTTCTAGATTCAGAATTTAATATTTGAATAAATTCCATTTAGTTGTACAGGAGACTTTGATTTTGCCAACAAGTAAAGTTTTAATGAGATTTGATTCAGCACTACTATGCACGTCCATGTCGCACGTGGTTTTTTAAAACTTGAAAAGTTCCTCTAAAGATTAATTAAACAAAACAATAATCTTACTTACTTGTAGAAAGAAGCACAACCGTAGCCTAATCAAAGAGAGCTATGCTTTGTAGTTGTCTCTAGTCTCTCACAAAATTATTACAATGATGTGTTCGTTTCCAAAGATTATATGACCATTGCATAGTTATGAATTGATGATGTTGTAAACCAATGTTTTACAACTAGAAACCAGAGTAATCAGAGGAGTTGTTATTACCCAAGAAAGTGAACAAGAGGACAAAAACACTGATGGCAATTATGATGTTGAGGA
This sequence comes from Eruca vesicaria subsp. sativa, assembly GCA_932364175.1. Taxonomy (NCBI): domain Eukaryota; kingdom Viridiplantae; phylum Streptophyta; class Magnoliopsida; order Brassicales; family Brassicaceae; genus Eruca; species Eruca vesicaria. Next base: position 383,187 of record CAKOAT010197376.1, read on the forward strand.
AGTAGTTAGTGGGTAATGGTTTATCTGGACTTCCTCCAATTGCTTCATACTCTGCTCTTATCTTCTTCTTCATCGAATCAGAGAGCTCTTTCTGCCTTCCACATCAAGAACAGTTTCCTTAAAATGTAGTTATCTACACAATAAGCTACAACCACAAAAGTACTGAGGACAAACCTTTTGAGTGGAGTATTTAGCAGCTACGAACTTCTCTCCTTGTGCAGAGCCATTGTCAATGATGATCCCCTGATAAAAGTTCAGTAGTAGCACATTTTAGCAGTTTTAGACTATACATGGTTCATTTAAGTGCACGTTATCTCTCTTTTAATGCATGTATATACCTCAGGAGGATCAAACTTTGCACCAAGATTGCTGAGTTTGGCATGAGCTTCAGCGTAGTCTTTGAAGAATGCAGCTGGATCTTCAGCATATTTCTCTGCATAGTTCTGTAAAAGCAAAAGAGATTATTTAGATATCTTTAAAGTAACAAAGGAATGATTCTGCTGCATCTTTTTAACCTTGAAGGAAGGATCTTCAAATAGAGCTGCGTCAGTGGGTAAAACCAGAAGATCTTCGTCCCTCTTTTCTTTGATATCCTGCATAGGTTATACAAGTCAGTGGTCAAGAAATTGAGATCTTAGAATCATCTTCTTCATTCACAAAACCCATGTTGACTAAGAAAAGACCTTGAAGTAGGAATTGTCAAACTTGAGCCATTTCACTGTCCATGACTGTCCTCCAGGCTCTCCAGGTCCAGCTTTCTGCCATTTTTGATCATTTATTCATAAGTTATCTAACATACTATATATCATTCAACAAAGAAGGGAGCTGGATTTTTTTGTCTGATGTTTATTAGCTAATACCGTGTACTTTGTCTCAGGTTTGCCCCAGCCGCTACGGTCTGGTCTGGATCGACCTAGGGTGTGTGCACCAGACAAAGCAACTATTTCCTGCTTGAAGAAAAACCACCTCAAACTGTCAGAAAATGAGGATAATATCGTTTGACATGAACAACACAAAAGACTAAACTAAACCTTATCAGTTAGTCCCATTCTGTAGAACACATCTCTCAAATGATCAGCTGGTGAAGGTGGTCCAGCATCTAAAACATTGCGTATAAATTTTGAAACTCGTTATTATCATTGGCTTCACATAACAAAAGCTGAAACAAATAAATCTCAACGAAGCCCTGTAACAGACAATGGGGAAAAAAAGATTTTAAGTTAACCAGGGAGTCTTCCTTCTTCTGGACACTGATCAGGCGCTGACGCATCAACTCTCCCATACTTCATCGGTATTTCAGGACCACCAGCCTCCTGAAGTTTTATTACAAAAAGTCATTTAAAAGACCTACATAGATAGTCAGTCTCCTGCTAGACCAAAACCAATATTTACCTCAACAGCAGTGGCACTAGCTAACTGGAACAAGTCGGCGTAAGAGATGTTAGAGTACTTTTCTTTGATTGGTTCAATGAGCTTTAAAGCATTAATAAGACCAGCATTTGCGGCATGCTTAAGCTCAGGCTCGAACCTAAGACTTCCATTAGCTCCACCTCTCTGTGGCCATGCCTCGATGTTCTTGTTATACGTTCCAGCATCGTGCCATCCCAACCTAACCTGCAATGAAAACAGGAAACCACAAAACACACAAACTCAATATCTTACTGTCCTAATATTATCATATACGTAGCAGATCATCAAGATGGATACTTAACGAGAATGGGATGACAAAACTTTGTACGAAGAAGGACTTTGATGTCTTCTTTAGCACTTTTCAGTTGAGCTGCGTCAGATGCAGCAGCACACGTGGGAAGTACAACCGTGTTACAAGAAGCTCTGTACGGATGTTTTCTCTACAAAAAAAAAGCAAATCATATACGAAAACTGTTCATATCCAAAGGTACAGAGTTTCTCGCAAGTTTATGTTTTTACCCGAAGGAGGGATGGGGAATGAGGGAACAGAGAGGAGGAAGCGACGCTCCGGAGAGAAGAGAGAGAATGTGAGGAAGAGAAAGAAACGAGAGGAGGCGAAGAAGAAGAGAACGAGGAGACGGTGGTGGCGGGAGAAAGAGAGATTCTGGTTGGAGAGGAGAGTGAGTGAGATGCAGCGGAGAGAGAAAGAGACATTATTGTCAGGGGACGGTGGCGAAACGGTGGAGGAGAGAAGTAAAGACTTGGGAGATGTGTCGGAAAGTTAGGGGATGCGGTTGCCACTTGGATGTGTTTGGAGTCACTCACTCAAACTATCTTAACTGGATAATCATATCTCTCTCTCACCTTTTAACTTTACTAGTTAACCACCTCACGCGTCTAATTTTACTACTGATTATTTGTTTAATAAAAAAGCTGATTATGATTCTTCTTAATTTAGTATGTATCTAAATTTAGAGAAAAAATATCTTGATTATTGTTTTTTTTTTGGTATGCAAATGAATTTAGAAAAGTGAATTTTCTTTACTTAAACCGTTTTTAATAGTGATTTATTATTTCATTATAAAATTATAAAAATCATTATGATTGATAAACTTTACAACAAATAACTTTATTTGGTTACAAAAAGTTACATTCTATTAAGTTGTTAAAAAAAAGAAGTTACATTCTATTACACTGTATTAAACTATTTTAAAAATTCAATTTGATATTTATAAGATATTATATATTTTTGGTATAGCTTTTTATCAGTCTATATATTAATTAATAATATTTATAAGATATAATAGTTTGTGACAAAAAAAATATATATATATTAATTAATAATATTTATTTTTATATTATACTCCATATAGAATAGTAATTAATTACTAAATCAAATAAAAATTTCAATTTTCCTGTATTTATTAGTACCGTATATTCTCATTCATCATGTAACATTTTATGTTGTAGTGAAATAAATGATTCAAAAGAATTCGGGACAAATTTGACCAAAAAAAAAAAAAAAAAAAAAAAAA
>CAKOAT010197376.1:386231-411648 GCA_932364175.1 Eruca vesicaria subsp. sativa
AATCAATCTATCTCTACGGGAACTCAAAGCAAAACCTCTGTACCAACTTGCAACTTGCAAGCAGTTAAAGTAAGATACTTTCTCTTTATATAAATAAAAACAAACATTATAGGAAGCAGAAGCAGAGCAGCAGCAAAAGTGTCAAACTTTTTCCCCTCTGAAAAGGAAACCTTCTTGGGATTTGGATTTTGCTTTCTTTGGAGTAAAAAAGGTAAATGATGAATCCCAAAAGTGAGACAACAACAAACCTCTTTCCAGGTGTCTTCTTCTTCTGTGTGCTCTTCCTCCTCCTCTTTGTTCAACCTTCTGAAGCTACTACTACCAAAGACTCCTCCAAGGGACAAGTCAAGTTACAGAACCATCGTCTTGGCTCCTCCGTCGTCTTTCCCGTCTCCGGCAACGTTTATCCTCTTGGGTAACCTTAAAGTTCTTCTCTTTCTTGTTTTTGTCGGTTCTTTTTAGTGACCCATTTCTATTAATGTGAGAAGGTTTCAAAGATCAGATCTTTGACAATGAGTTGACCTTTTTGTTTGCATTTCTTGTATCTCAGGTACTATTATGTGTTACTGAACATAGGAAACCCACCTAAGCTTTTTGACTTAGACATTGACACTGGTAGTGATCTCACTTGGGTTCAGTGTGATGCTCCCTGCAACGGTTGTACAAAGGTTATCCCTTTTTGACTTTGCTTCTAGTTTTTGTGTGACATCATAACTTGAATCTATATATCTCTCTCTTTTCTTTTTTGGCAGCCTCGTGATAATCAGTACAAGCCCAATCACAACACTCTGCCTTGTTCCCACCTCCTATGTTCTGGCCTTGACCTTCCCCAGATAAAATCTTGTGATGACCCTGAGGATCAGTGTGACTATGAAATTGGGTATTCTGATCATGCATCCTCTGTTGGTGCTCTTGTTTCTGATGAGTTCCCTCTTAGACTCGAAAACGGCTCCACTCTGCGTCCCCATTTGACGTTTGGGTTAGTTTTCTGTACTCATTTGAAATCCATAAGCTGTAAAATGACATATCTGTACTGTTGGTCCAGTTTGTAGTTGGTGAATGAATGAGTTTCCTTTTTTTTTCAGATGTGGGTATGATCAGCAGAACCCTGGGCCACACCCTCCACCTCCAACAGCGGGTATCCTCGGCCTTGGAAGAGGCAAAGTAAGCATCTCATCACAGCTTAGTTCCTTAGGGGTAACAAAGAATGTGATTGTGCATTGCTTAAGTCATAATGGTAAAGGCTTTCTCTCTATTGGAGATGAGCTTGTTCCTTCCTCTGGAGTTACATGGACTTCACTGGCTCTTAAGCCACCTAGGTGAGGAGCAACCTTTTCTTTTCTCACTTTTAATGATTCCCAAAGTTGAAACTCATGATGCAACTCTTTTGTTTTCTTTATAGTAAAAACTACAAGACTGGACCAGCAGAGCTTCTCTTTAACGACAAGACCACAGGTGTGAAAGGCATTAACTTCATTTTCGATAGTGGAAGCTCCTACACTTACTTCAATGCCGAAGCATACCAAGCGGTTCTCGATCTTGTAAGAGACAGTTCCTTCTAAGCAGATTAATTTTAGTGTCTTTCCCACATCTTTATGACTGATTTGGTGTCTTGTAGATAAGGAAAGACTTGAAGGGGAAGCCTTTTAAGGACACAAAAGAAGATAAAAGCTTACCAGTGTGTTGGAAAGACAAGAAGCCTTTGAAATCAGTACATGATGTCAAGAAATACTTCAAGACGATTACTTTACGGTTTGGTGGGAGTCAAAAGAAGGGTCAGCTGTTTCAGATTCCACCTGAGTCATATCTCATCATCACTGTGAGTAACACATGACCTGTATCTTCAATAATAAAAAATCCATGGATGAGAGAGTCTGAGACTTGAGAGTTTGTGTATTTCGTCAGGAAAAAGGAAACGTATGTTTGGGGATTCTAAACGGAACTGAGATAGGGCTTGAGAACTATAACATCATTGGGGGTAAGTAAAGTAAAGAGATACACCAAAGTTTGTTTATGTTTATTACTTTCACAACAAATGTCTTATGGCTATGTGTGTTTGTATGTGTGATAGACATATCATTCCAAGGGATAATGGTGATCTACGACAATGAGAAGCAGATGATTGGATGGATCCCTTCAGACTGTGACAAGCTTCCCAAGTTCTGATCCCCTTTTCTCTCCGCCTTTCTTTCTTGTTGTTGTTGTTTATCAAATCTATAATTCATTTCCTGTAAAACAGTGTGGGTCAAGATGATGGAGGGAATTTGTCAGAGGAGGAGGCTTATCCGAGAGGCTTTGGTTTGATAGGAGAGCTCTTCTCAGGAACTGATGCTTCTAGGAACAAGAAAGATGGAGAGCTTTGACACCAGAGAAGAGTCTTTAGTAGTGAAATAAATATGTTTGGTTATGCTGTTTGCATAGAAACAAGGAATTTTTTTTAGTATATATATATATATACCCCCTTGTGTATGTCATCAGAAATCATAATACTAAAAAAAAAAAAATCTAAAATAGAACAACCTCTTTTGCAGTTCATTTATTCATTCTGAGCTCAAAACTTGCATCACCAACTTATGTGTACTATCAATACCCTCTATAGATTTTAAATTAACTGATTAGACCCTTTTTTGAAAGACTTCTTAATATCCAAAACTTGATTTCACTTCCACATTTTTACATTCTTTCTTCCCACACTCAAAAAAACTTCAAAATATTACAGAGATTTAATTAAAAAAAAAACAAAAAAAAGCTCTACTGACAATAGGTATGTATATAGGACTCAAAATTTAAGAATACTAGAGACTTTTCCCGGGCTACGCCCGGGTTACTTCCTATGTTTTAATTTTATTTTATTATAGAATACTAGATATTTTGGCCGCGCTACGCGCGGCTAGTCTGTTAAACAAAATCTTCAGTTATATTATTTTTATATATAAAATATATTATATAATTAAATTTATAATTAAAAACAGAAAAAAAAATGTTAAGTTAAATAAAAAATAAATAAAGATTGACAAAATCATTGTAGTTAATTCAAAAAAAGTTTGATAAGTAATAATAATAATGAACATTTTTTTTTACAAAATATAGATTTTCTAGTTTTTTAACAGAACCTTTATTTTATTTTTGGTATAACTAACTTACATAATAATTACTAAAATGTTTTAATCTATAGTTTTATATTTTCTATTTTCAAAATATTGGTAGACAATACTATCAAAATCTTAAAATTAAGTATATAAAATGAATTGACTTTTATTTATATTTAAAATGATATTATATAAATTTAAGATTGTATATATTTTGTTGTTATGAACAATGTTTATTTATTCTATTTATTTATAAACTGGATGATATTAATTTATCATTGCCATCAATGTTTTAAATACCAAACCGAACACTGATTTGACATTGCAATTAGGTCAATGGTCACACGGGTCCAACTGGATTGTAAATTTAATTTAATTTTAAATTAATTATCTATATATATACATATGTATAACTATAAAGTTATTTTTATAAGACTTTTTATCATTGTTTGAAGATAAATTGAGATGGAAACAAAATGAAAACTTCAAAAATAATATAAAATATAATGAAAATAATTTATTTAAATAGATATTAAAAATAATAAAGGTTTTATGAAAGTTTTAAAAGTTTGCATTTTAACTTGAATTTGAAAAAAAAAATCAGGGTTTAATATCAAAATTTGTTGGTTTTCAGCAAACTCAAAATTGTTTAGAAGAGAGAGAGTCATGATCCAACTAGCCAGTTCCGGTTTTTAAAACACTTCTTGTCATAGAGCATCACTTTTAATGACAAACAACAAAATCATTTTAGTAGACATATTGTTATTATGAACTTATGTCAAAAACCATATACAAAAATCATATAGAATATATATTTGACTATATATTTTACACTTAGACTTAATATGCTATATAAATTATAGATAAATTTACATTTTTGTATTGTTTTTGGTGACTAAAATTTTTGAAACTATTTAATTCAGTTTCATTCATCAAAATACATATAAGATGGTAAACAAATTTAATTAAAATAAATTATAGTTAAAATTCAATTCTTTTTTTCTCGTTTATATACGGAAACATCGTTAAATTAATGTTTTATTCAAACATTGCATGGTCCACACAAACAAAAGTGCACCAAAAAAATTCAAACTCTGTGTTAACGTTAAAATCAAACAATGTATACTTTGAAATTTTAACTATTTATTATTTTATATATGATTCGTTCTTAAGTGTTAAGGCACTGGTGAAATGAAGAACAATTGAAATCTAAAAGTGATGTACATTAAAGCAATCCTGAATTATGTCAAATACTTTTGTTTCCATGCAGAAAAACTAAATATTAAAACTTTAATAATATTCTCTAATAGCTATTTGTATGGTTTCCCTAATAAAATTCCAAAGAATGTTGTTGATATTTTAAAAGGATTGACAATTCATGTCTTTTAATTGGTGTTCCCTGATTGCCTTCAATCATGTTCACTAATGGAAATTCCGACCAAACTGAAAAATTTAATATATATATATATATAATACACATATTACATTATTATAAATATATAAACCATATATTGAATTAGAAATGAGTCAAATTGACAATTTATCATTTTACTATCTAAAATAGATGGAAAGATGAGCAACTGTGAAATGAATAAAGAATAGTTAAATTTAAATTATCATCCAAATAAATTTTTATCTATATATTGGGTTATCATGTAAGCAAATTATTAATCATAGATAAAATCCATCTCATTGTGATAGAAATGATTTATGTTGCAAAATCTGTAAACATATACCATCACTATTCTAACATGATAGATATTCAAAGATTTATACTTTTAGCTTGAAATCGGTGAGCTTGCACTTTTTATTTACTATTGAGTTCTAAGTTACGGTATTAGAAAATCTTTATGGTATTTAGAATCTATATGAGTTGTTGCCACTTTAATGATGTGTTGATGACTACTGGCCATTGTAGAATAATCCTCAAAATGTCACCAAAAAAATCTTTAAAATTAGTTTGGCATCAATATTTATTTAATGCTAATCTTGAAGTGTTTATAAAAATAAAATACTATTATTAATAAGAAATAATTTTAAAACGGATTCTATAATTTCTTTGAAAAAATGGATTCTATAATTTATTTTCACATTTCTTTTGTTCATTACCAGTAATTAATAATTAGATTATCTTTTCAAGATTTTGTTTCATATTTTTATATGCAGATGTAGCTTAATTTTTTTATTGTATATCACTTGACAACTGTTGAAATGACGAATTTATTGACTATGTATTTGGTGAAAATATTGTTCATTTAATTTGGTGTGTTTACCTTTTTATTTGTTCTTCCCATTGCTTTATCAGACATTAGACTATTTAAAAACAGATTTCTTTTATTTTTATTGGTTATTTTCATTTTATTTATTATGTGATGATGTTCGAAATTTATGTGATTTATTAATCTAGATGGATGTGATGATGTAATTTTTGGTATGCATATATCAGACTGGGTCATATTGTAGTTTAGGTGAGTATTTGCATATAAGCTAGTTGTGGATGTATTTTATTTTTATTTTTGTTCCTTTTCCAGTGTTTAATGTGATATGTATTATTATATTTTTAATATTTCAGGTTATAACTGTAGTTCTATATTTTGTGCTACACGGTGTTTTTTTCGGTTTAGTAATGTCCCAGGACTTTATTTAGTTTTGAGTTTTGCAAACATGATTTAACTTGACTTAGAGTATAGGAGATGCGTAGATGTAGATGAAATTCGAAAATTCTTTTTAAAATTTTAGTTTTAATTTTTAATTATTTCTAAACACCACCCCTTAAATTTAAATTATAAGTCTAGATTAGTTAACCCTAATATTATAAGTGTCTATTTATCTCTTTAAAAATAATAATAAATGTGATGAAGATAAACATGAAAAATGATACTATGAAAATGCTAGTTTAAGTAACTTGTCCTGTTTTTTTTAACTATTCATTTGAAGAAATGGTAAATGACCATATAATTTATAAATGTGAAATGTTTTTTCTTTTGAAAAAGGGTTTTATATGTAGAAGTAAAAAAAATTAAACTATTCTTTTGATGATCAATAAAATTTACTCGATAAATCTTTAAATCCTTAAGCTATAAATTATTTTAAATAGTGTAGAGTTTTAAATTTATTTGTTTTTTATTTTTACTAAATAAGTTTATTACTATAAATACTCTTAGAAAGTAAGATGGAAGCATTAGCTGTGGTGTACTAAATAAAAGTATGATAGATACATTAAGTGCATCACACAAATGTAAATATATTGGTCATTGGTTTGTCGAGAATAAAGGACCTTTCAATGTTGTGTGTATGCTAAGATTAAGAACACACACTCATATTTTTTTCCATAAATATGTTAATATTTATTGATAATTTAAGATTTTAAACAATTATTCTGAACTGGAGTTTAAAAAAAAAAGTGAGAAGCAAATTGGAAAATTTCTAAAATTTGAAGAACCGTAGACCGGGATGTTTTAACATAAAATTAATCTTTACAAATTTATTTGGTATACCATCAAAAGAAAAGATGAAAATCCAACGTATCACAGTATTGATAGACTGGAGTTTCCACCTAAAAAAACTAAAATGAAAAGATGATATTTGTAACATGCGTTTCTGGGCATTATCAGAAAACATAATAACAAATATTATCTTTTTGGATTAATGGTACAGCAGAACCTCTATAAATTAATACTCAATAAATTAATAAATTTTGCTGGTCCCAATTTGGACCGGTTCAAAATTTAACACTGATCGATAAAAATAATAAGATAATAATTTTAAAAATAATTCTATGTAAATATATGGTGCCATTAGTAATTTATGTGTATAAATATTTTATATAAGTAAGAACTATCATTATATTGTTTGTGTTATATTCGCAATGAATTTATCTTTATATTTTCTTAATACTTAATATATTTTTAATGAGATTTAGTAATATTATATCTAAAATCACATTAAATCCTATGCAATATATACTATGTACACTAAATAATATAATAAATTAATATAAATTTCAAATTAAAGAAAAAGTAATGTCTATATACTAAAATCAAATATTTTTCTTATCTTAAAATAGATATATTTTAAAATAAGAAATTTATATAAGGAAATTTTTGTAAATTAATCTCTATAAATTAATAAAATTTCAAAATTCCATCATCATTAATTTATAGAAGCTTTATTTTATATGATCATTTGTTCCCGTGACCAGAATGTTTCATTCATTTACCCGTATTATAATGTTCTAAGAATTTATAACTGAAACATTTTCTATAGTAAACCAACTAAAAAGATTAAATATAAGATATGGTACCTTCAATGTAAACAATTCTTAAGAGGCATGCGTTGTTACACTTTGGTGGTACACCTTCTGCCATTATTTCAAATATTAAAACAAAAAATAAACTTTTGAATATCATGAAACTAAAGTATATGGAAACATGAAAAGATGACATGTTTTACTTTTAACGTTGGAAGTTCTCTGTTTTGTTCTTCTAATCTTGAACACATGTTCTCTTATTCATGAGTCTAAGCTTGTTCATTACAATGATATTGCATTTTGTCAGACTTAAGCAACAAACAAACAGACAGTAAACAATAAGTTTGTTTATGTCTTCTCCTTCATTCTAACCATATTTCCTAGCTCGTCAACGTGCTAACGTGTTCTCTGTTATTTCTTCAGCCTCTTATGTGGCTAGCTAAGATCTTTCTCCACCATATCTCATGCTGATGGAGCCCTTTTTGGTCCTCCCATAGACTTGTTCTGTATTGCAGAATCATTTCATCATCATAGACACTGAAGACGTACCAACTTCTGCATCTCAAAAACCAGATATAGATAAACCATTGATGTTGCTAATGTGGCTGGTGGTACTGAACTCATTGCCCATTTGAGGCTGTAATAAAACATTTGGAGGGACTATTGTTTCAGTCACTACAAAGTCTGCAATTATGATTTCAATGTGAGTAGGGTACTTACTATTATTATTGGTATCTCTCATCTCGTCATGATGATTAATATTGCTTCCCTTCTTATTTTGATGTTTCTCCAAAGCTCATCAGTTCTTTTTGGTGAGATGCCAAGGCAACGTCGACGTTCCTTGATGAGAAACTCCTTCATATATTTCATTTATGACTGTTATTCAAGATAAGATAACACAAATGATTCAAAATTTCCAACTTAGCATTACACTCACATACTCACTGCAGAAAACTTGATTACCAATTAGTTTGTCTTTGCTAAAAACATAAAACTCATCAAGATTGGCTTAAGCCTCCCAAAACTAACTACAGATTTCCAAATAACACGAAACATGATGATCTATGAAAGGCATATATAATAACTTGGATAATCAAGTAAAAGAAAGATTCTCACTTACCTTATGTCTTTTATGAGCCCACTATCTTCACATCGTGACAAAGAAATACGAAAAAACAGAGTGTATTATGTAATCTCATGGTAGTCTATAAGAGGTCCTCTGCAAGTCTGTATATTATAATATAATCGTTACTGAGATTAAAACTGAACGCAATACACAGTCAATGATAAGGTTCATTATAAGGGGAAATATAAATTGCTTACTCTTTAAGCTGTAGATGAATGGAGACTCCCCTTTTCATTGTCCCCTCAAAGGTCTCGAGTATAGGGTGTTGTTGGCCATCAATTAGCCTGAGATGGCCAACTACATCTGCAAAACCAATAACTAACATTTCAGAGACTGAGGTGAGGTTGCACTATCTTGGATATACGACTTACCGTACAGATCATCTCCTCGGCCACGTCACAGTTGCCTTCGAAAAACTCTGAGGGCTGAAAACTGAATCTCTTCGGATCTTGTCTAAAAGCAGTTACCGAGCGATTAAGGCATCTGACATTTAGCCTTGCCATGAGGCTTGGAGGCAGTGGCGGAGGACTCAGAAGATTTCCCATCATGTTGAGATTTCGCGGAGGATGAGACAAACTTCTTCTTGGTCTTCTCGCCGGTGGGGATTGAAGAATTGCAACTCGGATCCATCGCGATATGTATGAGAGAGTATAAAATCTTAAGAGTTTGATGGAGACATAATCTGTGAGGAGAGATCTATAAATACAACTATGTAGAAGAAGGTGAAAGGAGGAATCCATTGCAAAGGATTGAATGCAATAAAACAAAAGATTGATTACACAGAGAGTGGCTAAATGAATCGATGAAACGGAATAGGTGAAAGAGAGAGACAGGAAGACGAAAGGAATGCAAATATCTACTGCTTCCTTGTTTTCTCCGTAACAAAAACCAAAGCTAAATTGAGAATTAACCAAATAAAGATCAAAACCAGATACCAATTTCAGACCAAAACCACACCTGGTTTCCTATGTGGCAGATTAGAGCATTACTATTGGGTAAATATAATTGCCCACGTGGACAATGGGAGATGGCTTGATTTAGGCCTTTTAATAGTGTTAGATTACATGCTATCCCAAACAGTTACTTTAACCGGATGGCTAAAAAGAGCCAATCTCGGCCCATTAAAAATGGGCTCAAAATAGCCCAAGCCCAACCCACTCAGCTTCGTTGGCGAGTCGCGGCGAGAATCGGAGCGAAGAGAACGACGACTTCGGCGAGTCCCATCTCGGAGAAACAGTCCACGGCGACATCGTCTCCATATCGTAGCAGTAATCACGGTCCGACCGGATTTTTCTCAGACCACCGGTCTTGCTCTTCTTCCTCAACCTAAACTTCGGCGTCGGAAAACACCCGAGTCCGGCGAAACCGAAATCTTCCTTGGGTTTGGACTCGGATCCGGGTCTGGGCTCGGACTCGGATCCGGGTCTGACCCGGTTGAGCCGCCACCGCTCGGAGAAAGCGCGCGGGGTTGAACGGAAAGAAGGTGTCGGAGAGTATAATCTAGACTGCGACGGTGGTGGCGGTTTGAGCTTCGACGGAGTTGGAAAAGAAGGGGTGACGGGAGATGAACGGCTCTTGGAGATGAAAGAAGACGACGGCGGAGATAGCGCCGGCGGGAGAAGAGGCTGAGAGTGAGACCGTGGTTTTAAACGGAGAGGAGAGAGTTTCTTGGGAGGCTGAAGAAAAGGTGCGTTTTCGGGTTGAGAAACTTGGGTTTTGGGTACACCGGGTCGGATCTCCCAGCTAAAAGGTATAGAGCCTTGTCTCTTGAATGTATCATCAACAGCAACAGTGGTCATATTTGGTTTTTGTTGTTTTTTTGCTTACAAGAAATGAGGTTAATGTCTTTATATTAAGGACAGAACATAGAGATAGGATTAGGATAGAGAGAGAGATGAGAGGCGAGATTAGAGGAGGTGGGTGGCGGGAGAGATTAGAGAAGTTTATCTGTGTTATTTGACTTGGTTTTTAATTTTGTCCCCACCATTAAACTTAGCCTTTTCAAATTATACAATAATCACCATATAATATTAATATTCAAAATTTCAAACTCTAATTGAGATTATAATATACCCACACACAAAAAAAAATGGAGGAAGAATGCATCTTTCAATTTAGGCCATGAGACATGAGAAATGCTTGTTTTATTCATTTTTTGGGATATAGCATACAATATTTAACTTTTAGCAATCACACATGAAAAATGCTTGTTTTATTCATTTTTTGGTATATAGTACCCAGTATTTTAGCTTTTAGCTGATCACACATCATATGAGATTGTGATGATACATGTATGTATGTATAATCATATGTTGACAGAATTAAAAGGCTACAAAGGATTTCAAATATTCAAGTGCTCTAGAATAGTTACAGCACGCGGTCTTTCATATGATTTAGACGTGAAAGGGGAAAATGAAACCAAAAAAAAAAAAACTGTTGGTAATTCAAACTTTGAAATGATCAGTGTCACAATGAATATTTTCCCTACATGAAATGCAAAAAGGTATAACCACTTAAAACTTTTTTGTTTGTCTCGTCTTCATAAGATTCCAATTGAAAGGCATGATGATGACATATGTCACATAAAGGTCAAACCAAACTTCCAACGACCATAACAGAGTCAACAAGTGGAGCTTCATAGTGGAATTGTGGAAAGAGCACAAAATTTGTATTGCTTGCCACGTTCAGTGGGCACCCGGCAGCGCCGGCTATCTACAAGACTCTTCAAAGTCTTTACGCATAAAATATATGTAAGAGTATATTAGTATAAGATTGTTTAAACCAGAGGGGACGAACATAAACTGATGAAAGATGATTTTATTATACTTGATTACACAACAACACATCACTTTAAAGCAGTGTCTCAGCATACTTGCATCACCCTCAAATGTTCCCAATTATGTGCCATGCTTAAGGTACCTATGTCTCCCAGAGATAATGTCAATATATTAACCCACACAATTTTTTTTTTAAAAAATAAAAAAATAAAAAAATAAAAAACTAAGAGATCGTTCCTTCTATACAACTTTTTAACATAAGCACAGTAGTCTACTTCATACACAGTTGTATCTTTATAGAACGTCGAGAATGTAGTTCCCACTCCTTCCCCTGAAACACCAACCAAAGAGACTTAGAATGTAACTATTTCCACATAGTTCAATCAACCAAAGAAGCACAAACCGATTTCTTACCGTGGGGTGACTAAGAATGGAATGAATATTTATTACTTTTGTTCCATATCAATTTGATAATGAATGTTTTTGTTCTAAAGTTCTTTAAATTTTAAGGAAATATGTAAGATTTCACAACACAAAAAAGACATTTAAGGAAGAAGATGCCTTTCTTGCTTTAGTATCATGTTTTTTTTGTTCTTTTATTTCTTTAGAACCTATCTAATTTAAAACTTTGTCTAGTTTCCCTAAGTCAATTTAAAAGTTAGTTTTGATTTGTTGGTCAAGAGTAAGACTAAAGATTTTTTTCCCGTGTCTTGTCTTTGCTGCTACTTAGAGCACCATTAACCCTAGTATTTTTAATGGGGTGTTTAATCATTTTTTATTAATAAAAAGGTGTTAAGCATTCTAGTTAAGAAATCTCATCATTTTTGTCCTCTAACCCTAGCACCCCCAATTGTTTCTTTACATGATAACATGTTTTTTTTTGTGATACAAGATGCCAATGTTTCTTTACTACTCTTGTTACAAAAGTCCATGACACAAAGAAGACATGACACAACTATACAAGGCTCAGTACCACATCGACACTACACATGACAACACAATAGGGCTCAAGATTACTTTCATTACAACATGTGTCTGTGACACTTTCATTAGATGATGGAGGTCCTGCAACACAAAAGGGTGATCACTTCCATCCGAACTCAGCTTGCTCTGACGCGTAGGAAAAACTGTTACCTTAATGTCTCTGTGCAAAATTGCATGACTGTGAAGGTACTCCAATTCCAAAAAGTAGCTGTTTTGTGTATCTCCGTACAACCTAGTTCAATCATCTCAACACTTAAAAAAGGCAGAACAAACATTCTAGTAAACTCGATGAAAAGAAGAAATTACTTACAACTATATTCGATGGGAGAGTTTTTTGAGTTCAAAGTGGAAACAAACAACACAAATCATACATAAACATTTGTTTCACGAGCTAAACTTGTCTTCTCAACTAAGGATTATTTCTTCGTTTATAACTACGAGACTAGCCCTTATTGGACCCTGTTTAGCTTAACAAAATAATAAATGGGTTACGGGTTCGTATATTTTTCCTCAAGCCCGTAAAAGGCCCGCGGGCCTGCTGCCCGTTTTAACATCCTCCGATTTTTTTCTGCTTCCTTTAAATAGTTATTTTTTTGAAATATTTTTATTTTATTTTTTATCGGGATTTGTCTTTATCACACATTTACTTTGTATTTTTTTTTAAAAAGACATAGAGCCTTACAAAATTTTGAAAATTTGAATTTTAAACTTCGTACTCGTGTCTGTTTCTCTATTCGATTTCTATTGTCTATTTAACGGTCCTTAGAAACTCGTTTTGAAATACACTCTCAAGATCTCTCTCTCCCTCTCGCAGAAGAGAAACCCCTTAACTCATCTCACCAACAATGTCTTCCTCTTCTTCATCGATGAATCAATCCAACGAGAATCCAATTCCTCGCCCGAACCGAACCAAGACTCGAGCCCCCCCACTCCGACGTAATCCTCTCGGAGAAATCACAAACCAGAAGACCGGATCTGGAATCTCCGCTCCGTCTTCGATTCTCGTAAGTTAAAACTTCTTTTTCCGCCGGGAGAATTAGTGTTTTACGGTTATAATCTGTAAAAAAATTAATTCCTTAATCTATTTTAAGGTGCATTGTTCCAATAAGACCAGCCAATCAAAGAAACCTCTTCATCAGCCAAAAACTCGAGCAGCCCCACTCGGCGACGTCGTAAACCGCCGTAATCCTCTCGGAGATATCAGAAACCAGAAGACCGGATCTAGAATCTCCGCTCCCTCGTCTACTCTCGTAAGTTAAAACTTCTTTTTTATTAGGGTTTTAGCGTTATAATCTGTAAAAATATAATCCCTTTCATCTATTTGAAGGTGAATTGTTCCAAAAAGAAAGAAACAAAACCTCCCAAGCCAATCGCGAAATCAAATCCTAACGAAGGCATCGAATTGCGTAATGCTTCTTCACAAGGATCAACATCCGAAGAGTCAGATTTGGGGGAAGATGAGGTTGAAGATATTGATAGTAACCTTGTGGATCCACAGCTTTGTGGTGTCTTTGCTTCCGATATCTACGAGCATTTGCGTTTATCTGAGGTTTGTAAATTTCATCAACTTAATACTAAACTTGCTCTGTTTCTCAACTTTCTTGTTTGTTGTGTGCAATGTAGCTAAAGAAAAGGCCTGCTTTTGACTACATGGAGAGAGTTCAGTCTAACATCAATCCTACTATGCGTACTATCCTCATTGATTGGCTCGTCGAGGTAAGCTTTCCATCAATCCTACCAGTGTAGTTTAGAGTTATATAAAAAACGTTTCTTTATGGAATTTGGAGTATTAGCTGATGTGTGATTTTTTCGTCAAAACTGCAGGTTGCTGAAGAGTATAGGCTTTTGCCTGAGACGTTGTATATGGCAGTGAACTGTATAGACCGGTATCTTTCAGGGAATGTAATTAGCAGGCAAAAACTGCAGTTACTTGGTGTTACGTGCATGATGATTGCAGCGTAAGAAATCTATAACCTTACTTACTATCTGAGGTTTTCATCAAAAGTATGCAATTTTTTATTTTTTTTTTAACTTGTGGACTTGCTGAATTTCCAGAAAATACCAAGAAGTGTGTGTGCCCTTTGTGGAGAGTTTCTGTTACATCACTGATAACACATACACAAGAAACGAGGTTTGTGCTTTGGTCTTTCTTCCGTGGAAAAGCTCTTCTTTGATTTGATTTGATATGCTAGTAACACAGCGTTAACCTTACATGTTTGTAACAGCTTCTGGAGATGGAGTCTTCTGTTCTGGATTTCTTGAAGTTCGAGTTATCAACTCCAACCGCGAAATGTTTCCTAAGGTTTAGCTTCTTAATATATATTGATGTTACTTCAATCTTCCTTTCTTTTGTGCTGATCTGGACTTGTACAATTGGTGGTTAAAATTAGGCGCTTTATTCGTGCTGCTCAAGGCAAAACAGAGGTATAATGCTAGATGACAACTGAAGAAAGGCCTTTTTACTCAATGGGTGATGGGTTATTTACGTTTCTAACTGTTTATTTTTGTGTGTTTAGGTCCCATCAATCCTGTTTGAGTCACTAGCATGCTATCTCAGCGAATTATCTCTGTTAGATTACGCTATGCTTCGCTACGCTCCATCACTTGTCGCAGCCTCTGCTGTTTTCTTGGCACAATACATATTACACCCTTCAAGTAAACCATGGGTATGACAAAGAAACTGTATTTACATTCCTCAGCTTTGTTCAACTCAGTGTTCTAAACAAACCCGTTAAAATTTGCGTTTTGACAGAGCTCTACGTTAGAGCATTACACGTCGTACAGGGCTAAACATTTGGAAGCATGTGTTAAGAATCTTCTTCAGTTATGTCATGAGAGTCCCTTATCCGATGTTGTTGCAGTCAGAGAGAAGTACAGTCAACACAAAGTAACAAACCCCCTTCCCACTTCTTTTGTTTTTATTATTAGTAGCTTCATGTAAGATACTTGAAATGCTTACTCTTTTTTTTATCTTTCTGTTTGTGGCAGTACAAGTTTGCAGCAAAGAAGTTTTGCCCCACCTCATTGCCACAAGAGCTCTTCCTCTGATTTGGGTTTCTTGGTGCTTCCTTTTTGTTTTTCCTCGTCTTGTTGTTGATAGAAACTCATTGGTTGGTCAGACCAATGTTTTCTTACTGAAAGCTTGCTCAATGCTTTGACGTGTCATTTACAGAAACACGAGACGGACCTTAAGATTAAGGCACGTGGCTTTTGATTGTGGTTAAGTGTCGTTGGATTTGTGATCAGTGTCCATTTGAATTTTAACTGATTTGCCATTTAGACACAAACCCATTTCTCAGGAACCAGTTTATGCTTTCTTAAGATTTTTAAAAAGTTAGATGATTAGTATCGATTTGAAGTCTTGGAAGCAGAAAAAAATGATTCAAATAAGCTCAGACGAAGTAAACCAGAGTACTTTTTTTTTACGAAGTGTTAGAAACTATTTGTAACACAAATCTTTTAAAATTATTACTAATTAACAAAATTAAATCTCTATCTCACTTATACAACTTTAAAAATCTCACATGGGATGTAATTTTATATTAATAAATTGTTTATTCTCACCTAAAGTATATTTAAATTATGAAATAAACAATACAACAAAACAAAAATGACCACTTAACCGTAAAGTTTTTGTGAAGGAGAAAAAGAATGCCTTGGACCTATCTACTCTAATAGTTCCTTTTGCTGGATGGATGCGTTAACGCATTTGTGATGCCATGAAAATTTTGAAATTTACAGTTAAAATTAATTAATTATCTTAATCTCAATTTTGGTAAGAGTTATTTTTAATCCAAAGGTGTAACTATTTTTTCAAAAATAATATAATTAAAGAATGTTAACCTCATGATTGATTATATATCATGGAACATAAAAAATATGGATCCATTTATAAGTATTTTTCAAATGAATCTTGCATCACAATTATTTTAAACAATAAGTAAATAATAAATTGTTACAGTGTAGTACCTTGTGTGTGTTTTTAAATATTTTTGTTCGATTCTTTTATCTAAATCAAAATATGATTCGTTTTCTTTAACATTTTATTCTTTTGTGATTTC
Organism: Eruca vesicaria subsp. sativa; assembly: GCA_932364175.1. Classification (NCBI taxonomy): domain Eukaryota; kingdom Viridiplantae; phylum Streptophyta; class Magnoliopsida; order Brassicales; family Brassicaceae; genus Eruca; species Eruca vesicaria. Next base: position 402,518 of record CAKOAT010197376.1, read on the forward strand.
ATAGTTTCTTATAACGAGAAAATAAATGCTACATATATTTTATAAAAAGTAGAAGACAAATTATCTAGCACACGGTTTATTTACTGCAATAATATTGATGTTCAATTGACAGAAATTCTATATAAAGCAATTTCACATAAGTAATGAAATATACAAAATAGTATCTAATTGCCATTTTGAAAAAGAAAAAAAAAATCATGTTGAATACTTGATGAATCACTCGCCGCGCGCCCTATAGTTATTTAAAAACAAAAAATAGTAACCGCCGTTTCTTTTCTTCTTCGTTGTTCTCTCACTCAAAGATCTCTCTCCCTCTCGCAGAAGAGAAAAAAACCCTAACTCATCTCACCGGAGAAAGACTACGCCGCCGACGAAATCCGTTGTTCTTCCACTTCATCGTCAACAACAATGTCTTCTTCCTCTTCGTCATCGACGAATCAATCCAACGAGAATCCAATTCCTCGCCCGAACCGAAGCAAGACTCGAGCCCCCCCACTCGGCGACGTCGTAAACCGCCGTAATCCTCTCGGAGATATCACAAACCAGAAGACCGGATCTAGAATCTCCGCTCCGTCGTCTACTCTCGTAAGTTAAACTTCTTCCAAGAAAATTAGGGTTTGACGGTTATAATCTGTAAAAAAATTAATTCGTTCGTCTATTGGAAGGTTCATTGTTCGAATAAGATCAGCCAATCAAAGAAAGCAACAAAACCTCCCAAGCCAATCGCGAAATCAAACTTACTCGTTCCTTACGAAGACATCGAATTGCGTAATGCTTTGGGGGAAGATGAGGTTGATGATATTGATAGTGACCTTGTGGATCCACAGCTTTGTGGTGTCTTTGCTTCCGATATCTTCCAGCATTTGCGTTCATCCGAGGTTTGGTTAAATTTCATGAATTTTCAACACTAAAATTGCTCTGTTTCTGAACTTTCTTGTTTGTTGTGTGCAATGTAGGTGAAGAAAAGGCCTGCTTTTGATTACATGGAGAGAGTTCAGTCAAACATCAATGCTAGCATGCGTACTATCCTCATTGATTGGCTTGTGGAGGTAAGCTTTCAATGAATCCTAGTTTCGTTAAAGCAAGGAGTGTAGTGTAGATTTGATGAGGAAAGAAGTTTCGTTATATAAAAAACGTTTCTTTATGGAATTTGGACTGTTATGTGATGTAACTTGCAGGTTGCTGAAGAGTATAGGCTTTTGCCTGAGACGTTGTACTTGGCAGTGAACTGTTTAGACCGGTATCTTTCAGGGAATGTTATTACTAAGCAAAACCTGCAGTTACTCGGTGTTTCGTGCATGATGATAGCAGCGTAAGAAATCTATAAAACTAACTTACACTGTGAGGTTTTATACTCTGGCTTCTTAAAGGTATGCAATTACTAACTTGTGGGGGTACTGAATTTGTAGAAAATACGAAGAAGTGTGTGTGCCTCAAGTGGAGAGTTTCTGTTACATCACTGATAACACATACTCAAGAAACGAGGTTTGTGTTTTGGTCTTGTGGGTTTGATTTGGCAGTAATAGTGTAATGCCATTGTTAACCTTACATATTTGTAACAGCTTCTGGAGATGGAGTCTTCTGTTCTGAATTACTTGAAGTTCGAGTTAACAACTCCAACCGCAAAATGTTTCCTAAGGTAGCTTTTTAGTATATTGATGTTACTTCAATCTTCCTTTCTTTTGTGTGGTTGCCTGCTGATATAGACTTGTAAAAATGGTGGTTATTAGGCGCTTTCTTCGTGCTGCTCAAGGCAAAACAGAGGTAAAGTGCTAGATGACAACTGAAGAAGGGGCCTTTTTACTCATTGGATGATGAAGGTTATATACGTTTCTAACTGGTTATTGCTTTCTATTAGGTCCCATCAATCCTGTTTGAGTCACTAGCATGCTATCTCAGCGAATTATCTCTGTTAGATTACGCTATGCTTCGCTACGCTCCATCACTTGTAGCAGCCTCTGCTGTTTTCTTGGCACAATACATATTACACCCTTCACGTAAACCATGGGTATGACAAATAAACTGTATTTACATTCCTATTTTTCTCAGCTTTGTTAGTGTTCTAAACAAACCTGTTAAAATTTGCGTTTTGACAGAGCTCTACGTTAGAGCATTACACGTCGTACAGGGCTAAACATTTGGAAGCATGTGTTAAGAATCTTCTTCAGCTATGTCATGAGAGTCCCTTATCCGATGTAGTTGCAGTCAGAAAGAAGTACAGTCAAGACAAAGTAACAAACCCTTCCCACTTCTTTTGTTTTTATTATTAGTAGCTGCAAGATACTTGAAATGCTTACTCTCTTTTTTTTTCTTTCTATTTTTGGCAGTACAAGTTTGCAGCAAAGAAGTTTTGCCCCAACTCATTGCCACAAGAGCTCTTCCTCTGATTTGTGTTTCCTTTTGTTTTTCCACGTCTTGTTGATAGAAACTCACTGGGTCAGACCAATGTATTCATTTCGATAATTGTGTAGGACTAAATGTAATGAACGTAAAACCATTAATAATAAATAAATAAAAAATCCAACCACGCTGCATCAGAATTAATTGATAGGAATTTATAATCAAATGTATGAAACAAAACATTTGCTAATCTTATTTAACAGTGAAAGTGCTATTATAGTACTGTGATAATATTCCAAAACGTCTGGTCTTAAAAGAAGGAGGATTGATGAGCCCTGGTTTCCCAGGAGATACTTGAACCCCCACCATTCTTTTGGATGTTATTCTGGTCTGCTATTATGTTATACGAATGTTTATTTACGATTTCTATTATATAGACAGTTTTATAATTTGTTGGTTGCTCCTATTATGGTTAGATATTAAACCAATCAAAATTATATAATATATTCATTTATTAGTTATTATTAATTACGTTAACCATCTTTGATGTATTTGTTTATAGTTTAAATACCAATTATTATGTTTATGGAATTAGAAGCAAAAACAATTCACATAGAGCAGTATCAGAAGCTATAATATAGTGACCATACAACTGTCAACAGAAAAATCAACCATCAAATAACACTGTCCAATCATTAGTATTTTTAAAAATCACCTCAGATAAATTATATGTGGCTTCTCCCAAGTATGTCAGTTTCATTAGGGCTAATGTCTGCATACTTTATATATGTTAGAAAAAATATATACTTTAGAGGTGTGACATTTAACACAAACTTCAATTAAAATAATACCTTCATTGGCATATGTCAGTACATTTCATTGACATGAAACAAGCGAAAACTGCAAAGAAAAAAACGATTCGTATGAATTGGCAGTATTCATCAGAAAATAATTAAAAAATAATTAATTAGCTTTACACTAATGTTTGAAGAGCTTCAAATCGGAAAGGGACATTTATTTTCAATCCGGTTTGGAGCCAATGTGCTTCAGCCCTTCCAATTTCATTAAGTTTCTATCTTTATCCACCAAAAACATGATAGCCATCGTATGACTTTCAAATAAAGTTGAAGAAATAGAGAAAGAGACTAGCGCAAAACAAATTTTTATCAACTTTGGTGTCTTACTAAAAATCGTTACTTCTCTTGATTAAGCTCAAGTGTACTATTATTGCATATTTGTAAAATCTACTCTTACACAGCATTAGATCCACCGAAAAACTTTTGTTGCACGCTTTTATATCAAATTATTAACAATACAAGATTGGGTGGTGTACACAAGGCAAAGTTTGTGTTTGGTTGCGTCATCTTTGATTTGATATGTTTTCGAGTGCAAGTAAGATGTGTGAAAGAAAATGAAAAAAATAAGATGTGTGATTATCTTTTATACATAAGGTTTCTATTAAATGTTTATTCATAAGATACTAATAATAATGATCATTTGATTATAACATAAGACAGATAAAAAGATACATCAATATAAATAATACTTATTAATATAAGAGATCAAATACACAAGTTATCTTCGTTATATGTGCATGCAACCCATATCAATACGCATAATAGTAAATTCTGACACTCAACAAAAACCAATCTCCCTCGGGTAGTTTTTGTCTCGTTCGCAGGTTAAAAAAAAGAAAGGAAAAATTTGACTGTAATGTTTAAAATAAGACAGATAAATTAATACTTTCTTACTATATCTAGTGTTTGTTTCGTTCGCATACGAATGGCTTTACATCAAGTTCTCCCATCCTCTTTACCCCCATCATTGATTCATCATCAGAATCTCTCAGTCCTTACAAAAAAAGAAAAAAAAGACATAATTACATGTTAAACCCTAAAACCATATGTATAATTAAGAACTCAAGAACATGAAAATATGTCTGATTAATTACGCTAATCATTTCTTCGAATGCTTTTTGTATCTCACCATTGCTTCCTTTAAATTCATTTCGAGTCCAATGTTCGAAAAGTGTAATCCAAATAACTTGTTATCCTTTTCCTTTATCATTTTTTTTTGTAAAAAGACTTTCATATTAAATTTCAAGAAAATACATGTATGAGTTATTCACTCATAAGTTTGATAAAATTTGATTCAATCAAAGGATATAAAGAGAACCTAGATAAAGATTCACATTTGAATCTTAGAAAACAAGATAGGTAAACTCATTAACTAGTGGTTTTGGTTTCCTCAGCCACGAACTCGGCCCCTTGTCCTTTATCACTCTCGCCAGCTTGTCATTCATCTACTCAGTCACTTTTCCAGCTCTTCATTCTTCTCAGTTAATAATTTCTCGACCTCTTCATTTTATCCCTTAAGCATTTTGTAGAGCTCTTTATATACTTCTTATCCATTGCTTCTTTCAGCTCTTCATTATCATAATTTATCATCTTCTCCAACTCAACCTAAAAATCCTATTATTAGGGACTTTTTAATTTATGAGTTTTTCTCGGATTCACCCCCTAGAGTGAATCTCTAGGTTCACCAACTAATAGGATTGTGTTATTATATATTTAGTATCTTTAAAAAAAAACAAAATATTGTCAAATTATATTATGTTTTTAAAAATAAAAAATAGTAATAGTTACAAACAACAAAAAAAATTCTCTTTTTTAATAATTTTAACCCCGTCAGGAAAACACTAAACCTTAACCCTTAAATCGTAATTCCTAAACCCTTGGGTAAACCATAAACCCTTAGGTAAACCATAAACTCTCAGATAAATTTTAAACACTAAATCAAAAACACTAAACACTAAATTTTAAAAACTAAAATTTAAAATATTTTTAACATCGTCAGCAAAACACTAAATTCTAAACCCTTAGATAAACCATAAATCCTAGGGTTTAAAATCTATCCAAAGGTTTAGGGGTTAGGATTAATGGTTTAGTGTTTTCAAGATTTAGTATTTAGTGTTAGGAATTATCTTATGGTTTAAATTTTACACAAGGGTTTAAGATTTATGATTTATGGTTTAGGGTTTAGTGTTTTGCTGGCGGCGTTAAAAGATGTTTAAAAAAGCTTTTTTTTGTAACTAGTACTATTTTTATCGAATTTTTATTTTTTTATTTTAAAACATAATATAATTTGACAATATTTGTTTCTTTTTTAAAAATATAATAAATATGTGATGATGTAACTCTATTAGTTGGTGAATCTAGAGGTTCATCATTAGGGGTGAGCCTATGAGTAAGTCTTAATTTATTATCATCTCCAACTCGACCTAAAATTCATAACTTGTATATAATGAACATGTGCAACAATTTTTAAGAAAAAAATCCACTCACAATGCATTAGTATGAAACGATAGGAATTGATAACCAAATATATGAAACAAAGCCTTTGTTTATTTTATTACTCAACCGTGAAATGTTGTTACAACACTTTTTTTTGCTGTTACAAAATTTAACTGCCGATGGATGATAATAAAGTACCATGGATCAAAAATTAACTAGGTTGGAGCAGGAGTATTGGTGCCACATGATGGACCAGAAGGAGGAAGTTGACCCTTTGGTAAAGTTCCAAAACGTATTGAAGGTAGTGAATCTCTTTTTGGTGTGGACTCCACGTTATGGGATAAGCTTGATTCATAGAACTCGGAACACAACGATTTGGTTGGAATTGCATATGTCGGAGAAACTAGTAATCCACAAGACATCAGTAACCACAATGTCCCTATGGTTGCCAACATCTCGACCTTGATCATTTTTTTTTTTTGCTTATCTTTTGATATTAGAAAGTAAGTTATGTGTTAATTTTATGTTTTCAGTCGAATTATATATAGGGGTAACTGCTAGGTTAAATATGAATATTGTTGTTCATGATCCAACCATGCATTGTATCCTCTCTCACACGTCCTTCTGAATAGGAAACGATATTTCTAAGAATCCACCTCTCTCTATAATGGAAAATGCCAGTATTTTTTTCTCATTTGACTTGAAAATTATAGAGAAAGTAATAAAAAAAAAAGAAAGGGATATATACGTACCAAAGGATGAGATTATCAAATATAGAATTATTAAAATGATTAGCTGTTGGTATAATATTATATATTCGATCTTTTAAAAAAAAATTCACAATGGCTGTGATAGAATTGAGCAGTTTGCAATACATATGAATATACATATGACAGCTTTAATACATCTTTTTGTTTATGTGGAGGAAAGTATATAGAAGTGACGAGAAAGTATCGAAGTTGAGAGTCATAGTGTGTAACGTGCCTGCATGGAGTGTTGATTTCCATTTCCCTTTCTGTTAGGATTTAAACCTACTTTGTGCTATAGAATTTAGAATAACTTGATGCCAAAAACCTTATCTCTTATTCACTCTCTTATGAATAATATCTCAAGAACAAATTATAAAGATCACAAGATAAAGCAATAAAACACTCTTTCTAATTGCTAATATTCTTGGTCTCTCTCTATCCCTCGTATTGCTCTCGTCTTTCTCTTTTGATCGGATGATCCAAAACCTTAAGCACAACTCTTTATTTATACTAAAAGCTATTGCCTCTCCTAATCCCATTAGCTTTTGTATATTTCCCTTTTCTTTACACATCTCGTGAATTGCCGTATCCAACATTAGGAGAAGAAAGGAAATCATTCCTTGGTGGACACTCTTTCGTCTTGGGCTTTTCTTGGGTCAGAAGTAAACTGATTTGATATTGGGCCCATATCATCACAATCTCCACCTTGGGCCCAAATCCATTTTCCTCCCTTTGCGTCTTCTTCGTTAAGCAACGCCATCATCTCACCATTTCTTCTCCGTAGCTTGACGATCCTTGTGACACATACACAGTCACTACCTCCATCAAGTCTTCTCCGCTCTGGTTTCTTTTCCAAACACAATTCGAGATCATTGAAGCTTCCCTGATGACACTCCACCTCTCCGGTGTGATCCCGACCGCCGAACGGTTCCGTCTCGATCAGAACTCGCCTCCACCTCCGACGCTCATGGATCCAAACTTGAATCCGTTAAGTCTGACCACCGTTATGCCTTCGTCATCCACTACTCCGTCACTGTAACAACAATTCAACTTTTCTGATGGAATTCATCGTGATCCTCTACTCCACCATCGTTACCTTATCCGCTCGTAAGCATCGTTATATAAATACTTGCATCTTCTTCTTTAATAACATCGTATGAACCCTTAAAACTATCGGTGGCACTGTTGATGATTTCCATCACCAGCCTTATTAAGATTTCATCTTCTTAGCTTTACCATCTTTATGTTTCAGACCGTGAAACATACTTTGTCGCTCCTGGTAACAAGTTCCAGTCCTCCTGATATCTCTGCTCCACTGTAGTCTCCTATCAAACCAGCTGCTTTACCTTGGATGGCCATTCCTTAGTATCCAGAGCTGATGTGTTCGTCCATAAGAAATTTTTGATTCACGTCACCAAGTTTACTGCAGATATTCCTGGTGAGTTCTTCAATTTCTTACCACGTTTACTCAGACTTTTGTTTCTTGATATCTTATAGCGATGCCCATCTTAATTCTCTTTGGTTCTTTGCCATAGAAACGATTTGATAAAGCCTTTTGTTTGCTCACTTTTGACAGCTTTCTCTGATGATATACGATGCTCTTTCAACCTGTTTAAGACGATGACTTCCCTTGTGCTTGTTTGGCGATCACGATGTTCCAGCCTGAGATACTCGTCTCTCTTCACCATAACCGGTGTTTAAGACGTTCTCTCATCTCCTTTTGTTTGACAACCCTGTTGTGATGTGATTCTCTTTTAGCCTGAGATACTCGTCTCCCTTCACCATTCTTGATGTTTAAGACGTTCTCTCCTGTAACACTTTAACATACTTCCCTTTCCTTCATCCGATTTGTTTGAGACCTATTAACAATTTTCTTTTGTTTCAGCTGCTCCACCTTGAACTAAAACATCCACCTCGTCTTATCCGTCACAGGTAACGTTTCTTGCTCCTTACTAGCTCTTTATTATCGACAAAAATAACAGTAGTCCCTTACTCATTATTTCTTCTTGTGCGAGGTGTATCGATAATAACGTTACCTGTGACGCTTTTCTCCTATTAGTGGACATTAGGAAGTTCACAGCAAGGCTGCAACTTCTGATCAGGTGCACTTTCTTTTAACCACTCTACATGATTAGCCGTAGTATCCATCTTGTTTGATACATCTTCCTTCCTAGCTGTTGTAATGATAGAATCGACTTCTGCATCACTGACCTTGAACTGAAACCCTGTCGTCGATTCATCCTCATCTAAGCTTGTTGCATAATCTGAGTTTGAAAAACTTTCAATGCAAATCTCTGAATCTTTCTTGAACCCGTCAAGCCTTTGATTCTCTTTTGATGATGCTTTATCATTACCTTTTTCTTCCAACTTTGAAAGACAATAATCATCTAGAAACTTCCCATTATCAGCTTCTTTTCTTGACTCAAATTTTTCTATTGAAAAAGAGTCTCCACATTGAGCTGATGACCTTTCTTTTCTAAACCCATATGGACTTGGTCCCTGAACTAGTTTGTCGCTGAAGAACACCTTCTTTAATTTCTTTTGTCTAGCTTCCTTCTCAGCTTTTGGAGTATCCAATTTATTCCTCACAACCGTTCCTTGAAGAAAATACAACCCATCTTTGTATTTTCCCGAGATTACTTTCTTCTTAGCTTTGTAGAACTGAACCTTGAAGCCGCGTCCTACGTACCTGCAACCTGATTTTTCTAGCATCCCATAAGAAATCAGATTTCTACTCACTTCCGGCATG